>JAOTRH010121776.1:0-46586 GCA_034768845.1 Heliamphora exappendiculata
GGGGGGATATATGTTTTTTTAGCTTAGAGTTCTTACCAAAATTCAACAAAAATTGGCTGGTGAAACAGTAAATTGAAGAAAATGTTCCTTTATAACCTCAATAGCTGAACTCGCTTAAGAAATGCTCCTACTCTGGCCCTGCTCACTCCCCCCCGCCCCCAGCGTCTTGCCACCCACAACTTCTTCCTCTTTTTCTTCAACAGAAAGTGATATATTTTCTCCCTTTGAATATGGTGAGACAACCTTTGATCTCCTAAATTATGAAAGTAATTTCTAAGCAATGAACCCTAGCTCAGAGATTCTGTTAGAATAACTATAGAGAAAAGAAAACTAGAGAGAAAACAATAGCAGTAAAGAATGAGAGAACAACATAGGGTTCTTTTCCTCGCCACTAAAATTCATGTATAATGAGACCAAAGTACAATAATACCCTTAAAGAAAATAACTAACAACTTAACACTCCCTCTCAAGTTGGTGCACATATATTTCTCATGTCTAACTTGCACATAAGGGATTGAAACACATTACTACTAAATCCTTTAGTAAAAACATCTACTAATTGATCATTGAACTTCACAAAGGACATAAATCTAACCCTTGCACAGTTTCATGTTTATGCGTCTCTATATGTTTTGTTATGTAATGTTGCACTGGATTATGAGCAATGTTAATGGCAATCTTATTGTCACAATTATAAGTCCATCACCCTCAATTCTCAAAAAATCTTTTTATAGCACTTGGAGCCCCACAAGTTCGTAAATACCATGAGCCATTGCCCTATATGCAGCATTTGGACTCAATCTAGCTATTACTGCTTGCTTTTTTACTTCGCCGAATAACTAAATTCTCTCCAACAGAAGTACAATAGCCGACGTAGATCGTTTATGTTAAGAGTTTCTTTTCTGTATTAATTATATTTTTGTTATTGTGCTATATATTCATTTAATATAAATAGATGTCAGGGAGTGGGGACTGAAGTATGTTCCTAAACCCTAATTTCTTCTCATCGTCTTTTCTTCTCTTTCTCTAAAACCCTAAAGATTAATTTCTTTACATTTTAACATGGTAGCAGAGTATCGATCCAACCCTAGAACTCTAAAGCGTATTGGAAGATACCAATAGTGTGCTGACGTCATCTGGCGTACAATGACATCAGCATAACACCGCCGGTTGTACGGACCTCGATGGTCGACGAATACATGGAGGGCTTCGTCTCATGCTTATGGTAATTATGGAGATTTTTACATAAATTTGTTATGTCCTTTGATGTGTTCTTCGATCCCCTGAACCATCTCGACCTTTTTTTCTCGAAAACCCTAAAATCAAGACTTTTAATTTGCACATTGCGACATCCTCGGTGTTTTTCGATCATAAACCTACTATATTGGTGCCAAAACTACATGATTTGTTAAGATTCATGCTTGATTTTGTGGTATTCATCCCTTTCGACTATTTTCTGATCATCTCACTCAGTCAGCGGTGACTTGTCTTCGCATTTTTTGGTCGTGACTTTGCTTTGCAATTTTATTGGTTGCACTTTTGGACTTGCTTCGTGGTTGGTTCTTCTGTTGCACTCTGTCGGCGGCGACTTACCTCTTGATTGCTTTTGGTTCTTTTGGCTCGTGATTCGTGATTGATCTGGTTTGCTTCTTGATTGCCGTGAGTTCTTGTGGTCCTCTTGATTCTTGATTGTTGTTTAGTGTGTGTGATTCGCACCCGATTGAGTAACCATGGCTGAGATAAAGACCTTTGACTTCAAAGATGATGACTTGCCCCATTGTGTTACCTCTAAGCGTCTGAATGGACTGAATTATTTGGCTTGGGCTCATGCTTTTAAAGTTTTTCTTAAAGGAAAGAGACAATTGAGCTATATTATCGACCCTCCCCCTGCAACCGGCGATTTTAAACTTGTGGATTGGGAAAGTACCAACTCGGTGGTTATGGGTTGGTTGTGGCATAGTTTGGAGCCCCATATTGCCACTACTATCGAGTTTTGTGATACGTTGAAAAAAAATTGAGATTCTTTTGCTGATTCCTTTTCTACCCAAAGTAATGTTTCTCGAGTATATGAGCTTTATGAGCAAATTTTCGCCGCTAAGCAGTCTGGTAAGTCTTTAGCTGAATATTATAGCAATCTAAAGAGTTTGTGGGATCTACCCTTGTAACATCGTCCTCTCACCATAGATTTAGTACAGCAGAGACGCCATTTGAAGGATTTTATGGTTGCTTCTCTTTTTTTGGTTTGGATCCTGATTTGCGGGGATTCAAAGATCAAATTCTGGTCAGTGAGACTTTACCTACTGCTGCTAATGCATATTCTCGACTCTTACGTTCGTCCTTGGGCCACTCATTTACTGCTCCGCGATCTCCTCTTCCTATTTCTGAAGCTTTTGCTTTAGTCTCCACTGGTGGCGGTCGTAGTACTAGTCGTGGTGGTCATGGTGGTTGGTTTTCTCAGGGTGGCTCACATGGTGGTGGTTGATCTGGTAATCGGGATGATTGGAAATGTGATAATTGAGGTGGCATTAATCATACAGAACCATACTGTTAGAAAAATGTGGTAAACCCAATTCTACTCATCATGTAACTGAAGGGACTCTCCAGTATCCGCCACCTATATCATCCAGCAGTTCGGACGCATCTTCCTCTGGTTCTCATGACACACTCACCACCCAGCTTAGTGAGTTGGTTTAGACTTTACGCACTGCTTATCCTTCCACTTCTACTGCTACTTTAGCAAACTTAGGTACCATTGAATGTGCTGTTGTTTCTTCTCCCACTTGGGTCATAGATTCTAGTGCCACTTCTCATATGTATGGTAATTTCTCTTTGTTTTCTAATTTGACTCGCACTCACCATCATTAATAGGCGGGGTGTACTTCATCCCATCTCATCTTTGTCTTTATCTTCGAGTTTTTTTTTCCCGATTTCCCCTTTAATTTGCTATTTGTGAGTCAATTAACTAAAATCTTGAATTGTTCTATAACATTTTCTTCTTCTTGCGTGTTTCAAGACCTCCAGACTCAAAAGATGATTGGTTCGGGACATGAGAAAAATAGCCTATACTACTTGGATACTGCACCACCATCTTGTTCCCTTGCGTCTGCATTAAGTGCTTCTGTCTCTCCACTTTAGTGGTATCTTTGCCTCGGTCATCCATCCTTTGACAATTTGAACTTAACTATTCTGTCATTGCCTTCTGTGTTTAGTTTAGAATGTGACGCTTGATAGTTCGGCAAGAATCACCGTAGTTCGTTTTCTTGTAGTAGTCATAGTCGTGCGTCTGAATCTTTTGATGTAGTCCACACGGACATTTGAGGTTCTTCTCAAACTCCTATTAATGAGTATTCGTATTTTGTTATCTTTGTCGATGGCTTTTCGCATATGACTTGGCCTTTTCTGATGAAAAATATATCTGAGTTATCTTATATTCTCACTAAGTTTTATAATGAGATTTTTATACAATTTGGTTGGCGTATTAAGATTTTTCGATCTGATAATGCCTTAGAATACATGCAATTTGTTGTTGATTCTTTTTGTGATGATCGTGATATTATTCATCAAACTAGTTGTGCTCATACATCTCAGCAGAACGGTGTTGCTGAACGTAAACATCATCATTTACTAGATGTAGCCTGTATCTTGCTTTTCCACATGCATGTCTTGAAACATTGTTGAGGTGACGCCGTTCTTATTGCTTGTCATCTCATAAATCATATGCCTTCCATTGTTCTTCTTCAGAAGTCTCCTTTCTCCCTGTTATACCCTGCTTCATCTACTTTCTCTGTTACTCTTCGCGTCTTTGGCTGTTTTGCCTTTGTTCATATACTCGATCTCAGCCTTGACAAGCTTTCACCTCGTGCCCGTAAATGTGTGTTTCAAGGTTACTCTAGAACTCAAAAGGGGTATTGGGGCTATCATCCTGAGTCTCGCCGCTACTTTGTCAGTGCTGATATCATCTTCTTTGAGTTTACTTTTTTTTTTCCCCTTTTGATCAAGAGTTATCCTCTGACCTTCTTTCTTGTCGTGAGGGACAGTCTCCAACTTTTCCTCTTTCTATGTCGTTGCCTCTCGCCCCTTGCAGGTATATCAACGCTCTCGCAATCAGCCCATTGTTTTTTTTGGCCCGACCCCAGCATCTTCTCCGTCGGAGGCTATTGCTCTGCTCCCTTCCACTTGTGATGATGACTTACCCATTGAATTATGTCGAGGTAAACATACTTGTACTCAACACCCTATTGCTCAGTATGTTTTCTATACTCGTGTCTCTTGTTTTCTTTCCTTTGCTACTACCTTGTCTGCTATTTCTTTTCCAACTTCTCATAAGCAGGCTCTGTCTGTATTTGGCTGGAAGCAAGCTATGGATGAGGAAATGAGTGCCCTTCATTGGAATCACACTTGGGTGCTTAGTCGTCTTCCTCCAGGCAAACAAATTGTTAGTTGTCGTTGGGTATATACCATCAAATATCTTCTTGATGGGTTTATCGAACGTCTTAAGGCTCGTCTCGTGGCCAAAGGCTATACTCAAACCTATGGCTCAACCAACTAGCTATGTTGTGCCTGGCAGTGAGCATCTTGTTTGTCGCTTACGCAAGACTCTCTATGGTCTGAAGCAATTTCCTCATGCCTGGTTTGATCGCTTCAATTTTGTTGTCCTTGAGTATGGTTTTTGGCGTTTCTCATCCGATCACTTCGTATTTGTTTATCATTTTTCGAATGGTACAATTTTGTTGGTCGTTTATGTTGACATTATTATTTCCGGCAATGACTCGGCTGCTATTGTTGCTTTGAAACAGTATTTGTCCCAACAATTTCATACTAAGGACTTGGGCCTACTTCGTTACTTTCTTGGGATTGAGATTGTTCGTTCCTCTCGCGACATCTCTTTATCCCAACACAAGTATGTTCTTGACCTTCTTTATGAGACTGACTGACTTGGTGCGCGTCCTGTTAATACTCCTATGGATTCCACTGTCAAAGCTTGATGCTGAGTCTGGTACTCTCTTTTCTAATATTGGTCACTATCGTCGCTTGGTTGGTAAACTCATTTATCTCACATTTACTCATCCCGACATTGCATATGCTGTTGGGGTGCTTAGTAAATTTATGCATTCTCCTCGCCAGCCTCATTATGATGTTGTTTGCCGTATCGTGTGGTATTTGAAGAGTGCTCCTAGTCGCGGCTTATTATATTGGCCTGCGGCAACTTTGTTTTTGTCGTATCTTGCGGTATTTGAAGAGTGCTCCTAGTCGCGGCTTATTATATTGGACTACGGCAACTTTGTTTATTGATGGCTTCAGTGATGCTATTTGGATTGGTAGTCGTTCGAATCGGCAGTCAACATCGGGATACTGTACTTTCGTTGATGGAAATCTTGTCACTTGGCGAAGTAAAATGCAATATGTAGTAGCTCGTTTGAGCGCTGAGGCTGAGTATTGTGGTATGGCTCATACTGACTCTGAGATGTTGTGGTTCCACTCTTCTGGCTGATTTTGGGCTTTACTCCTCCTGCCCCAATGCAAATGTTTTGTGATAACTAGGCCACGATTTTTATTGTAAATAATATAGTTTTTCACGAGCAGACCAAACATATTGAGGTTGATTGTTATTTCATCCGGGACTTGTTGCTACAAAAACAGATTATCACTCCCTACATTCGTTCGGGAGTTCAGATTAGCAATATTTTTACCAAACCCTTGCCTCGTTTGTCTTTTTGCCACTTGTCTTCCAAGATGGGCATGTTTGACTTATATGCTCCAGTTTGAGGGTAAGCGTCAGAGTTTTTCTTTTCTGTATTAAGAGCTTTTTTGTCATTGTACCATATATTCATTCAATATAAATAGATGTCAAGGAGAGGGGATTGAAGTCTGTTCCTAAACCCTGATTTCTTCTCTTGTCTTTTCATCTCTTTTTTTAAAACCTTAAAAGTTAATTTCTTTACACTTCAATTGTCTATCATCAATAAAACCCAATACACATCCGTGAAAGCTTCTAATCTCAGGTAACCATGATTGGAGAACATAATTATTTTCCCTGGAGCCGACTTGAGGTGTCCCAAAATACGGTAAAGAAATTTAAGATGTACACTACAAGGATCATGCATGAACTAACTGACAACTCCCACAGCATATGTAATATTAAGTCTGGTGTGAGTTAAGTATATCAATGTCCCTACAAGTCTTTGAAATCTTACCTTTATCTATAGGCTCTCTATCACCACTGCTTAGGCAATGATCAGTCTTAATAGACAAATTTGTTAGTTGACAACCCGACATGTATGTCTATGCCAGAACGTCAAGAGTATACTTTGAGAAAAAATGACGCCATTATCTAATTTGGCAACCTCAGTCCCCAAAAATACCGTAACTGCTTCAAACTATTGAGATTTGTGATGACTGTGACTTAAAACTAGTTGTCCCCATTTTGTCGTCTTCCACTCTAACTTGTACTATTTTGAGGACGGTTCCGTTCGTGGTAATCCATTAGGATAACAAATTGATCCCTGATTTAGTTAACATTACTTTTTACACACAATTGCTAAAATAATGAGTAATTAAGATGATGATTTTCAACAATGCTTGTCAAGAACTTAAAATTGTTTCCGGTAAGAATTGGTTTCATTGCTTTCTGTTTTTGTGGACTGCTTCTTGCCACCATAAACTTGCATTTTTTTATATCTAATGTTACTCTGATTTGGGAGCTACATGAATGGGATATCTATTGATCTTCTATCCATCTTTTGGCTAATAACAAAAGGAATATGTTGGTATGTTCCAAGGCCTTCACATTTTGCATAATGACTTGCAATGTTGAGATTTCAGTTCTTTTGCGTGTTTAAGCTGTGTTGATTAATTCAGGATTTTCTTTTTTATTTTCTCTTTTGCAGGGTGAGAGTGCAGTAAGCAAGTTTCCGAGTGTTTGAATTGGACCGTGCTGGCTGGAAAATCTTTTAGGCTAGGATCTACTCTTCACTTTCCTTCTGTTTTTTTTTTTTTGGTTTAAATCCAAAGATTATTTGTATTTCTATAAATGCTCAAATCAGTTTTGCACAAAAGCGGGCTTTGTACAGTTAGTAGTTACCCAGTTACGGCATTCTTTCCAGGACAAAAGATGATCCCAAAATCGATAAAACCTCTTATACACTATAACCTATGAGGATGATGGCTAGCATTGGGTCATTTGAGAAGGAGACATGAAAATGTTGAAACACAGATTAGACGAATTTCAATGCATTAGGATCTCATGTCAAGGATGACAAGGAGGAGGAGGATGACAGTTTTTGTAGTATGTGTTGGTCAATATAATATATAACGTGATTTGGGTTGGATGTGAATTCTGGTTCTGGGACATGCCATTGCATAATTTGAGTTGGTCAGACTTGCTAGACTTTCAAATCATTAGAGGCCTCGTTCCATTCCAAATAGGTTTTTAGACTAACAAATCTTTGGCGCGTTGCCACATTTTGATATTGTAAACCAGAGGCAGAGGGTACAATGGGTATTGAGTTGTTGGGTTTATATCATTAAGGGTTGGGTTCAATGTGGGAAGGCACACTATAGCTATTATAGTTGCCAGGGTTGGGTTGGGTTGGGTTGGGTTGACTGACATTAATATATATTAATATCATAAGTAGCATCCAATTCACGGCCAACTTGTACTCTACTAATTTCGAGTTTCTAGTAGGGGAATTGATTTTATTTTTTTTTTGAATATCTCAAGATGTTCGGGTTAGTTTATGCACAGATCAATTAATTTAGAAAAAATGTGATTTTTATACTCACCAACTCTCTCTTCTTATTTTAGCAAGTGATTTTTTTTTTCAAAAAAAGATCTTTCAGTGCATACAATTTTATGAATTAATATGCTAAATGACAAAAAAGGAGTATATATGTGTATATATATGTGTAAAAAAGAGAGTAACATTCATTCATTCCTTTGTCTTCATTTGGAATCCAATTAATTCCAATCCAGAAATCAAATCCAGAGAACCTCAATTCAATCAAGAGTGGGGAACAGGGGATGTTCATTCAACAGTTAATAGAATATTTGATATTTGCTATATATTATTGTTAATCCAAAGATAATTTGGAGTAGCCACTAGCTTGGTACCAACCCAGCCAAAGATAATTTGGGCCCCGCAAATTTTGCATATCCTGAATATATTTACGCACCTAAACTTGTGATACACAGTAATGCTTATTATAAGAAGAGGGTTAATTTAGTAACAAATGTATATATGAAGAAAAAAAAAACATAAATCAAATTACATAGTGATTTAAGATTTATTGATTGAGATTTTATAATCAGGAAACAAAAGGAGCAAAAGTGAGAAAATATATAAATAAACAAATATAAAAAATAGAAAATAAAACTATAATGAGGAGACGTGCTAAAAAAACTGTTAAAAAAACAAATTTGAATACCTACAAGTATAATTTATTTTCTAGTGAAAAAATTGTGAAAATTTCAGAATAAAAAGTAGAAATAGAAAAACTTATAGTCATAATAGGTATTGTGATTAAAGGTGCAGGATCAAAAGTTCGTAGAAAAATCTCATAAACATCTGCTGCGAATCTGTCACACTCTATCATCAATTTTTTTAAAAACTTTCCTTTTAATTTATTTCTATTAGGACTTCTTTTTTTTTTTGAGACATTTGGTGAGAGTTCCATCACAATAAGATCGTAATGCATCAATCCAAGCGCCCAATATTTTTCATGAGATAAATCCAGCGGCATATTTTTTTTTTTTAAGCTTCAAAATTCCTTAATTTCTTTTGCTAAATATCCATTGAATTCTATTTATAAAACAAGATTCATATTCAATATAATTTTTTTTAAAAAGAACTTGAATAATTCTTTTTAATTTAAATTGTTAAATTTATCTCTAAATTTACTCAAAAAATACGAAATTAATTTTGAATATTTCTAAACATATATAAAATATTATATGTAACAGTTCTAAGAGATTCAATTCTATTAGCAACATGAAGGCTGGAGAAGAATCAATCGCAATGTTACAGGTAATAATCCATCGTTTTTAACTGAGTTCTGAATGCTTATACAATGGAGACTATTTTACTTCGTGGTTGTGATCGCAAATTCGAATTAATAATTTGTCCTTGTTTTAGGGTTGCGGCTTCTTTATGTTTTGGTTAGGGTCTTGACGTAGGCAAATTATTAAATACTTTTAGAGTATTATATAAACGATATCACGTGATATTTTTAACCAATAAATAATCGCAACTCATAATGTACGAATCACTCTTTGTCTTCTAACTGTCCAACTAAGGTAACTCACTATGTTACTATCGTAAAATTTGTCACTACAATATTAGATGGATATACTATGTAGAATTGCCACATGATATTCCGAGAGCACTGAATAATTACTCGATTGGTTGTAGTTCCCCCTAGCCAAGATTTTTAGTATTTATGACTCAAACCTATTTTGAAAATACGAAATTGTCACCCAACATTGAGTTAAGGTGTGTCAAGTCATCTAAAAATGCGGTTAATTTTAAAAGAACTAATTTTAATGATGACTCGCGTGTTTTGATCAGCCAAAAAAGAGATAGATCGGGGGTTCACTGTTATGTGTGGGGAATGTGTTAATCACCCTACAATATCCTTTTGGTATTGCATTTTTTAATTTAATGCCATATCAAAATAAATCAACCCCTTTAGAAAAAGATTATACAAAAAGAGTTTTGAAAATCATTTAGACTGAGTCGTTAAGTGGCTACCTACGTATCCATACTAGGAACTAGGTCCAGTTGTACTTCATCGACGAGGGCATTTCTAAAAAAAATTATTTGAAAATGAGTTTAATAGGACCGAGTTATGTATGGTTTGTCTATGTATCCTGAATTGAATCAGGCCCAACGTAATTCATCATATGGGCAATTTAGAAATTGATTTAGAGAAAATTTTGAAAGAAGTATTTGAATAACCTAAATAAAATGTATCTTTGAATGGGACCGAGCCATGTATGGTTGCCTACATATTCATACTGTCGCAAGCCGATCTTTGGGTCCCCATATGATTTTTTAGAAGAATGGGTCCAAAAAACTTTGTATAAATGCGACAAAGATGAGTTGAGTTTTGTTGGTTTCGAAAACCTAGAACACAACAATCTATCGGATTTACAAAAAAAATCGATACAACAATAGTATGCCGTAAATTAAATTACAGTAATCTGAAATTTAAAAATTTTAGAACACAAAAACATAATATATGGAATATGTTTTCATCTTTATAATAAATTATAACGACAAAAGCAGATTAACAACAAAGCAATTAAAAACTAAACGTATAAACAATTTTATTAAAACGTTTTATAACATGTAATAAAAGAAAAACAAAACGCGAGTTTTATTTTAAGAACAAATACATAACAAAAAATGTGGCAGCAACAGAAATCCGAATGCAGGAAATACAGAATAAGATCAAACGGTTTTATAAACAGAAGGCAAAAACAAAACACAATTAAAACATTGTTTTTGTTAAAACCCGAATAGAAACAGAAACTGTAATTAAACACTGTTTAAGAAAATAAAAAATCATAAACAAAATTGGCTTAAAGAACAGACGATGCAATCGAAATGAGATCGAGTCCAACGTTCAATATTGTGTCCTTAAAACAGATTACCCCATCGCTTCTGTGATTGCAATTTAACGAACATTTGCCTCTAGAATAAAATAATCTCCGTGTGCAGAAAAAGCCGAGCAATCTGCGCACACAGCGAACTAAACTGTGCTTGAACTTTCTCAACGATGATTGGATTATAGAGGAGCAGAATATCGATAACAGAAAAAGCAGAGGGGCGAAAAAAATGGATGCTCGAAATGGGTCTGGAACAGCCTTTAAATAGGCGTTCTAGGTAACTGTTCGTTTTAACCCGAACATGCACAGACACCGATTCGACCTGACACTTGGACCGCCCAACAGGTGCAAATCAATTTAACCTCCACCAGTCCTAAACTGAATCCTTCAACGGTTCGGTAATGGTAACTTTAAAATTTAAATAATTAATATTTATATTCAAAAATTTAAATAAATAAATTTTTGATAAAAAGATAGGGGTCAGTCACAACCCACAGACCCGACCCTGGTTGGTCGGTCGAACGGCGCGCGTGTAGAGTTTGGGTCGAACCTACCGTTGGATATGCGAGACCATGTTCTGTTTCCTTTCGATATATATGCATATTTGGTGTTTTTCAACACGTTTTTGGCATTTTTGCTTTGATATGCTTATATGCGTTTTGATGCATGTTTTAGTTTAAATAAGCATACGGAGTTGGTCCCGGGGGCTGCCGGGAGTTATGGCGCGAATTTTTAAAATTAAAAAAAAAAGATATTTTGGAGACCTATAAATATCAGGAGTTAGATATTTTCAAAAGATATTTTCAAAATTTAACGACTAAATTTCCTCTTTTTTCTCTCTATCTTCTCTCTGACTTCTCGGGGGCCCGGGGCTTGATTTTTGACAGACCAACAGTCGATCCTTATTGTTGGCATCGTGGTCTATGCATCCATCGGGACAGAATTTCATTCTGACGAAACTCGATTTTGTACGTAGATCGAGGCGTCGAGATTTTAACTCAACGAGGTAGGATTCTAGACTGTATAGATG
Source organism: Heliamphora exappendiculata (assembly GCA_034768845.1). Lineage (NCBI taxonomy): Eukaryota > Viridiplantae > Streptophyta > Magnoliopsida > Ericales > Sarraceniaceae > Heliamphora > Heliamphora exappendiculata. The sequence goes on from JAOTRH010121776.1 coordinate 11,637, forward strand.
TTTAAGGGTGCTATAAGTAATTATATGTTATTTCACCATTTAAAAACACATGAAAAAGGTGTTTATGTTCGAGAAATTGAGTTTTTGGTTTAAAACCGTTTTTTGTCATTTCGGTTGGATGATTTCAGGTTTTGATGGTTTATATCGAGGGTAAATGGTTGATTTAGGTTTGTGTATACCCATGGGTATCAAAACAGGTGTTCGGAGGCTTGATTTTTGGGTTTAAACAAGTTTTGGTGTTAAAAACAGGCTACTATTTTCGAGAAACCGAAGCTGGTCTAAGACCGATCCAGCGATTCGGACAATTTTGAGATTTTTGATGTTTTTGGATTTGGTTTTTCTCGTGTGATGTTTATCCGATGGAATTGTGAGGTCCTATGTTTTCCAAATGGATATTCGTGGTTTTCAAAAGGATGGCTTGAAAATGGGATTTTGAGAAAACTTTGAGAAACATGTTTTTGGAGGTTTGGAGCTAACCTTTGGGGTTGAGTCTCATCTTTGAAAATATTTTTGGTTTGATCTCCATGTTGATGGATGGATCTATATGTTTGTTTGATCTCAATGTTGATGGATGGATCTTTGTATAAATGTGAAAACGTTTTAGTTTTGTAAAATAATTTTCTAGATGTACCGAGATAGCGGGTATTTAACACGAGTTGCCCTCGGTGAAAGTTCAGAAACGTGCGCAGAGTAGGTACCTTTTGTTCCTTCAGGGTAGTTCCTGTAAAGAAGGTGGTTGGGTGCTTTGTTCCCTCGGGTTGTTGAACCCATAAACTAAGCCTTTACGTTGTGGTGCTCCGTATAAAATTTGTCATTACCTAACTGGTCCTATAATGTATAGGGATTGAGTAAGGGGAATGAGTCTATAGTTGTTACCTCTGTCCTCTTGTGGCGGAGTCGATACATAAGATTCATTTTCTCTTTCCTCGGTTGTATAATCCGAGTGGAAAATAACGTTTTGATTACAGTTTTCTTTAACCATTGCTTGCATTAGTTATAATGCTGGGTTTTGTTTGTGGTTGAGTTAGCGCCCACCATATAATTGCTTATCATGCTTTACAGTTTTATAGTCTGTTTCTATTGGGTTTCGGCTCCCGATGTGGGATTTTGTTGTTAAAACTATTTTTCAGGTCTGGAGGTTAATGATCACGAGGAGTTGACCTAGTAGTGCCCGTGGTGACGGAAAGTTTTATTAGTTTTTCCTTTTGTATGCCTATTTGAAGGCACATTTTGTACGCCTCAGAGCAATATACCTATGCATGTGATACATGATGTTTTACTGTTTATGAGATGCATGTTGAGTATTCTTTTAATTTCAACATGTGGATTTAAATGTATAAAAACTTATTTTCGTAAAATTGATGTTTGGTGGATTTTCACGTGACCCTAGGTTATGGGGCGTGACAGATAGGTCCTCCCTATTCCACAAAATTAGATACCCCCAAAGGACACACCTCTTAGGCCACACTCGGCTTATATAAGCCGCTCACCCAATGTTCTCCTAACTAATGTGGGATTGTGCAAAGTTACCATCATTTTGCTAATTTTAATGGCACACTTTTAGAACTTAAAATCATCTAAAAAGATTAATTCAACATAAAGATAATTAGCTTTAAAGCTAGTTAAAAATCATGTTCTAATAAATTTAAAATCCACTTTTTTCTAACAAGTTTATCAGTTCTTGAACTTGAAAAATAGAAATCGCTACCTAACTTTGAGTTTGGGGGAGGTCTGATTACCCTTTAAAACCATTTCCAAAGCAAGCAATGCAAGATTAGAAAATTAAATTTTAAATTATAAAAAGGAATTAAGATGCCGAAAAAAATAATTTTTATTTGAATGACATAGTAGTCAGGCATGATTTTGAAAATGAGTTGTTTTGGTCCGAGATGAAAACGAGATATGGGTTCGGCAATTTACTATTATGAGTTGGGAAGGTGTTCACCTAACATCGCCTTTTCGGTACAAATTTCATGTAATACTAATCTTCTTCTTTAATAAATTTACTTCAAGTTTTATGCATTCATAAAATACCGTTGGGACAATATGTGCTTTCAAAAAATTTTATCGTTGATATCGGATAAATCATTACACTCGATAGAGCGATCGAAGACTCATAGCTGACCGCCGATAGTAAGTCATTTTGGGCAAAACTATGCTAAAAGAAAAGAAAAATGTGAGAAAATATAAATGCTTATAAATGATATGCCCGAGCCTATTTTAGCTGCCTACATATCGTCTGACAAGATTCAGGTCGGTCGTAGTTTATGCTAAAAGCATGATTTGATGTATGTGTGACTACAATGGCAAGTAGATGAGCATACAGATGATTTGATTATTTTTTGATTTAAAAAAATAGTATTTTCTTATTATTATAAGAAAAGGTAGGATTAATTCTCATTTTTTTGAGAAAAAGGGTGTTTTCTTATTAAAATAAAAATAGGTTCTTTCTTATTTGTTGCAAGATAAGTTTTAAAAAAGTTACTTATTTTCCATGAAATATACTTTTCTTATTATTATAAGAATAAGTTTTTAAAGAAATTGTTTATTTTCTATTAATATAAAAACTATACTTTTCTTAATATTAGAAGAAAACACATTTAAAAAGGTGATTATTTTCTATTAATATAGAAAAATATAATTTTCTTAATATTATAAGAAAGTATTTGAGAGAGTTATTGTTTTCTATTTATATAGAAAAATATGATTTTCTTAATATTATAATAAATTATTTTAAAAAATTATTATTTTTCTATCAATATAGAAAAATATAGTTTTCTTATTACTACAAAAAGTACTTTAAATATTTATTATTTACCTATTAATATTAAAAAAATATAGTTTTCTTAAAATGATAAGAAAATATTTGAACGATATATTATTTTTTTATTAATATAGAAAAGTATATTTTTTAATACGATAAGAAAATGTTTGAATGGTTTATTACTTTTCTAGTAATATAGAAAAAGATAGTTTTCTTAATACTATAAAAAATATTTAAAAGGTTTATAATTTTTCTATTAATATAGAAAAATATAGTTTTCTTAATATGAGAAGAAAATATTTGAAAAAGCTTATTATCTTTTATTAAAATAGAGAATTATAGTTTTCTTAATACCATAAGAAAATATTTGAATTTTCTGGATTGATTCACCTCGATTTTTCCTCAATGCGTCATAAAAAGATATTAAATAAAATTTATATTTTTTCAAAATAATTTTTGAAGGCAAGCTAAAATGGGTGTCAACGCATACAGGGAATTAGTTTCGACGCAGTTTGTCCAAAGGTTGATTTAGAAGTTGGTTTTGAGATGAATTTAAAAGGGGCACCTGAATTAACTAATTTAAAAAAAAATTTGAATGAGGTCGAGTCATGTATGGATGCCTACATGTCTATACTAGAAATTAGGTCTAACGTAATTCATAAAAATGTTCGAAAATGGGATTTGAGGGGCTTTGATAGGATTCGAACAGAATAACTATGTGAAAATCAAATTTTATAACGAAAAAAGCATAATGATATCATAAAAATATAATTGGACAACACTTCATCGTGCTTGCCATTGTACTAGTTCTTAGATTTCTAATAAGGTTGATCCACTAAGGTGACAACTATAGAGAATCCTTTGTTAGGCTAGAAAAAAAATTTCTGTTGAAAAATCATTTGAATAGCACTTTGTCATGCTTGTCATTGTGGTAGCTTTCAAATTTTTGATACAAAGATCCACCGAGGTTACGATTATATATAGAGCATTCTTTCTTAGGCTAGAAAAATGTTGCTAGTGTTTCAACAAAGCTTTTGCATATGGGACCTTTTAGTTGAAATATATGTTAGGCGCGGGATATGTTATATAATTACAAGCAAAGTAATAATGAAAAATAGTAGATGGAATTTTTGTTTAATATGAAAACAATTAGAGTAACTACGTAAAATGGAAAAATGATAATTTATTTTGTATAAAATCGAACAAAATAACAGCGTAAAATGAAAAGGGGCATTTATATTTTATATGAAAATGGGTAAAGGATAATGTAAAATAGAGTAATGACAATTTATTTTGTATAAAATCGGGGAGAGTAATGACATAAAATGGAATATTCAAATTCACATTCTACATTTAGGCAAAGTAACGGCGTAAAGACATCTATATTATTTTATGCATGCTATGCGTGCATTTAAGAGGTAGAGATTCTTGAAATATTATATATATAATTCGATGATATTTTGGAGAATACGGGCAGAACCAGGGCATCGAGACTCGAGGTAAGGACGCTAGCTCGACCGTAGGGCTTTTGCGCTATACAAGAACTTGTAGAGAGAGAGAGAATTCAAAAATGAGAGGAAGAGAGAATTCCGAGATAGGGGGTAGATTGTAGTTTGTAGTAAAAGTTGTGAGTATTTTGTGAAGATTGTAACTTGTGATGGAGGCTAAACTGTCAAGATCCATTGATTATAACATGATTTAAGTAACAACAACAAAAAATTGGACAGGCAAACGCCAAAATCAGCTCCAGATTAAAAAAATTTGATATCAAACGATATACTCACAAAGTTAGATAAGAGTTATACCTTACAAAATCTGGTTTGATTGATTTCGATTGCTGCAACAACTTCTAGTCTAGAAGCTTTCGTGGTTGTAGACTACAAGTTGAAGCTCTAGATTCAAGTTTTCTACTGTATTTTCGAATGCAAGAGACTCGACGTAGTGTAAGTTACGATCCTTGTGTTCTTCAAAATCATTACTAGCCAATTATAGGATTCGTGAAAATCCTAACTGTAGAGATCAAATTGTGGGTTAGGATTTACATAACTGCATATATATAGGGTTACAGCAAGAACCTGTGAAGTAAATATGACGTGGGCTCTTAATGTAATTATGAAACTCATCTCAACCTAGAAGCAATTTTATAAAAATATTAATTATAATTCATTCCACTAAAAAATAATAATTACACTCCCAGTCATATTCTCAAAGCCTAATATTTGAGCTCCTGTTATTAAATGCTTATTTATTCTTCTCACGTTAAGATTTTCATTACCTGTCGATTAAATTAAATTACCGACAATTATATTTAATTGGCTTCTTAAATAAATTTCTTACAAATTTTCGCTTAACTTATTTGACTGTTGGATAATTAAATACACATGTATGGTTTGGCCTGGTCAAAACTTATAAACTTTCTTAAGGAGGTATTGTCAATCCCGATCTTTAAGGACGTGAATTCCGTCAATAGTTAATATTCACCATATAATTAACATTGTTATCCAACTCACCGGGATTATAAACCTGTAAAAAATCACACCATTTAATAAATCAAAATAACGAATATTAAATATATATATATAAAAATAATTAATTATTTTGGTATTAATAGCATAAGCACTCATAATAACTATGGGATATAAATTAATTTATACAGCCAGTATAAAATTAATTACTCCAACACAGTCCTGTTCAATATACACAAAGTGTACTAGCACAGCGAGTCGAAACAATAAGTAACGCTATTATCTGTTTCCTATAATCAAGACAGGTCTACTAAGAATCTGTGCTACAGTCGTACCGATGGTGTGTCTAATTTCATCTAAGCCGTGAATCGAAAACTTATATTCAACAAAAATCGATAATCTAGTCTTCCGTGTATAAGCTGAACTCTACACACCGTATTAAATACTGTGCAGAATAAACTATATACACATGCATAACATTAAATAAATAATAAAACTGCATACAATACTCATTAAAATTCTCATAAAATGGAATAACGATTTTATTAATGAATAAAATTAAGTACTAAAACTAATAAAAAGAATGATTTTTAGTAAACGATCCTGATAATCTCTACTTAAACTCAAAACCATGCTGCCATACATCTGACTTTCATGCCCTATACATGACTGTCAAAAGTCTTAGTCGGTAGACTCTTTATAAAAAGATCTGCAAGGTTGTTCACCGATACAATCTTAGTCACAGCAACATTACTCATCTGTACAATTGCTCGTATCAAGTGATATTTACGTTCAATTTTCTTTCATTTCATATGAGCTCTTGGTTCCTTCGAGTTGGCAACCGCTCCGCTATTGTCATAGAAAAGTATAATAGACGACTGTACTGAAGACACCACATCTAGATCCAGCAGAAAGTTCCTGAGTCAAACGATCTCTTTGGTTGCTTCAGAAGCTGTCACGTACTCAGCCTCTTTGGTGGAATCAACAATACAAGACTACTTGATACTTCTTTAACTTATAACTCCATATTCCAAGGTAAACACATATCCCGAGATAGACTTTTGAGAATCATTATCTGACTGAAAATCTGAGTCCGTGTACCCCAAAGGTATTAGACTATTTGCCAAGTAACCAACATATAATTTCTAATCCTTTTTAGGTACTTGATTATATATTTTACTACTGTCCAATGCTCTTGTCTTGGATTAGATAGATATCTGCTAACCATGCCAACGACAAAACAGATATCGGGTCTACTACACTATATAGCATACATTAGGCTTCCAACTGCCGAAGTACAAGGAGCCGCCTTCATCTTCTCATCAAGTGTCTTAGGACACTGATCCTTGAATAGAGTGATTCCACGCCTGAAAAAGAGAAACCCTTTCATAGAATCCTGCAAGCTAAAACGAGAAAGGATTGTGTTGATATAATTGGCTTATGATAAGCCCAACATCCGCTATTTTATATCTCGCATAAGCTTGATCCTAAGGATGTGATTGACTTCTCCCAAGTCTTTCATATTGAACTATCCAGATAATCATACTTTAGTCGAAGATAATACCCCCACATCATTTTCGATGAGTAAGATGTCATCCATATAAATTACTAGAAAGACCACCACGCTTCCATTACGGTTCATGTACACACAGAACTCGTCAGAACTTTGATCAAAACTATAAGACTTAATGGCCTGATCAAACTGAGTATTCTAAGATCTAGATACCTGCTTAATTCTATAAATGGATCTCTTAAGCTTGCACAGCATGTGGTCTTAGCCCTTTGCTATGAAACTGTCTGGTTGCATCATATAGATGCATTTGTCAAGATTTTCATTAAACAAAACTGTCTTGACGTCCATTTGTCAAATTTTGTAATCAAAATGAGCCGCAAAGAATAAAAGAATCTGGATAAACTTAACCATGGCCACTAGCGAAAAGGTTTCCTCATAATCAATCCATTCTTTCAAAGTAAACCGTTTTGCAACAAGCCGAGCTTTGAAGATTTCCACCTTCCTGGCTGCTTCTCTCTTCCTTTTGTAGATTCACTTTCATTCGATAGGTTTTATCCATTTGGGTGGTTCCACAAGTTTCGAGACCTAATTAGAATATATAAATTCCATCTCTAAATTTATAACCTTTTATCAAAGATCTGTATCTTTATCTTGAAGTGATTCATTGTAGTTGTAGGATTCAGTATCCAGTTATACCAATATCCCGTCAAAAAACTCTTCCAAGAACATATACCTCGATGGTCATAACACCTTCTTCAACAAGATTCCAGACAAAATGATGGTGAATGTTGATGTGTTTGGTGCGGGAGTGTTGGATAGAATTTTGAAAATATTGATAGCACTAGTATTGTCATAGAACACAATCATAGTGTTCTGATACCAATTAAAATTGCTAAAAGCCGAATGATATAGCCTAGAGTGGGGGTAAATAGGCTAATAAAAAATTATTTTTCTTTTTAATAAAACTTTTGGTTCTTTTAAATACAAAGATAAAAAATAAAAATACATCCACAAAAAACAAGAGATTTAGCGTGGAAACCCTAAGGTATACCCTTGGGATAAAAATCACGGCACCAACACATAATAATCCACTATGAATCAATAAGGGTATAAGAAATACAATGAGAAATGGATTACAATCATTACGTCAATGTAGACCTAACTCCTCTTATTAACTTAGCTCCTTCAGCACCGTATGAATTCCATTGCAACCACAAGCTCAATGACCTGATCTCCGTTCGATGACGGCTTTGAGTTAACTCGGCCAAGTGTGTGAATGATGACAAGATAAGTGTATATGAAAAATGTAATTTTATAGAGAATACACAACCTAAGGTGTTTGAAACACTCTTGAATACACTTAAATAGACTTAAATACACTTAGGTTGCTACAAAATTGAGTGAAAAAGAAGGAGCAAATGATATGCACTTAGAAAGAGAAGTGAGCCTCCTTAAATGTTCAGAAAACACTCCTTAAAACCTAATGGACGAAACTGTTAAGCTTATATACTAAAGAGGGTTCAAACATGATTGGTTTATGAAATGAGTCTAGGTGCTTAAGCACCTAGCGATTGCTTTGCAAGCGTGCATTGGCGCTCAAGCGCCAAGCGAACGCTTTGCAAATGCAATGACTCATCGTTCAAAAGGGCTCAAGCGCTCTTATGAAGCGCTTGAGCGAATTGCGAGAGCTAAGCGAGCGCTGCCCTCTGAAAAAATAAGGGCACCAGGGGCGCTCAAGCTCCTAGCGAGCGCCTTAAAAGCGCTAAACATTGGAAAGGAGGTTAAAGGGACGCTCAAGGGCCAAACAAGCGTTGCTCTCTGAAAGAGAGGCACTCAAGCTCTGGGTGAGCACAAAGCAAGTTTTGAGGGGCACTCAAGCGCTCCACAAGCGCTGTAGACACCCCAATTTGACCCCGCCTAATCTTAGGTGAATCCGATAATAAAAACAGTTAGAATAGTGCCTCGGTACGATTCTCGATAAATGATCCAAACTCGGTATTTGAACCCAATAAACAAAACCTTCAAAATCAATAAAATTATGTCGACCCATCAATAACTTGTTATGCAAGTCACTGCCAATAGAACCTCTTGGAAACCCAAGCCAAAAGTGGCGACTGCCATGTTCATTGGGGCGACTGCCAATAGAACCTCTTGGAAACCCAAGCCAAAAGTGGCGACCGCCACCTCCAACCTAGCGACCGCCAACTTGTATTATGGCGATCGCCAATAGAACCTTGTAGAACCTTTTCAAACATGGCGACCACCAACTCATGACCTGGCGACCGCCAATTCCAAATGGCCTAACGTGTCCCAAAACGTGTCAACATCTCATTAGTTGAAGAACTCTATAAATACCGTACCTCAGCGTACATTGTGAAGCCAGAAAATTAAAGAAAGGTTTAGTGAGAGAAGCTCTACCGAGTCGCTGAGCAATCCGAGCCCCGATGCCGAAACCCTACCGAAGTACCGAGAGCCGAACCTCTGACGCCCTAACTTGAATATCGAGGATTGGATCATTGGCACTATTCCCCGACTTGAGGATTCCTTAACAATCAGGTACCTTGTTTGGATCTTCGATACTTCTAACTCTATTCCCTCTCTTTTGGAGTGATCGGGTTAACTTTAAATTCAATTCGTGTATTTCTTTTGTTTATATGGTTAGTTTTGCTTGCTATTTACTTTATCTTATGTAATTTAGTTTTGTTAATTAATTTTTTAGTTTACATATTCATACTAAGTACATTTTTATTGTTCATTAAATCATTAATTAGTACTAACATATTTTGACAATTACAACTTATTAAAGTTGATAATTGTTATATAAATGCACTTACATTTATGTGAATGCAGTTGCCAATACTACATTCACATTTAAGTTAAATAGTTGTAATTAATTTCTTTTATCTTTTTAGTATTTTAATTTCATTTATGTACTATTTTTTTTCTTACAATATTAGCTTAATATTCTTTCACTAGTATTTATTTTCCATCTTCTTTTTCTTTTCTTTCAATAGTAGTGTAATTTTCTTTTCTTGTAATATAGTTTTTTTTCTTGTAGTGTAACATTATTTTTCTTTTTAATGTTCTATTTCCTTTGCTTTTCTTTTTATTTTTCTGTAACTTTATTTTCTTTTCATAACTTTTATTGTATTTTTCTTTTCTTTTATTAACTTTTTTTTTCTTGATTGGGAGTACAGGGACAGCGGAGAAGGGAGGGAAGGGAATGAAGGAGGGGAATAGAGGGACTCGAACCACGGACCACCTCGGTGAAGAGGCTTATGAGAATGTATGAAACCACTAAGCTGCCAAGTCTCCTCTTCTTTTATTAACCTCAAAAATCACTAAATTTTTTTGTGTAGCATAGGTTTCTCTTTTAATAATAATAATATTTTTTTCTTCTAATTTTTTGGTGAACATTTTTTTGTTATGAAACCCTTATTTTAAATTTCTTTGTTGGAAAGCTTTCTCTTAATGTAGAATTTTCTCTTTTATGCATTTCTTGTTTTACATTTCTTATTTTTTTTCATCATGTTAATGTTAATCAAGTTTGTTTTGATAATATGCATGTTTTAGATAATTTTTTTAAAATTTAGAATAGTTTAGCCTACTTTATAGCAAATCACGTTTAGGTAATTTAGCAATTTATAGCATATTTTTATTCTTTTATGCCAATCATGATGGTTAATTTATTTTGGTGAAATTGCATGCGGGTATGCTCCATGTATCCTTTAGTTAGAAATTGCATGTCGTAGAATTTAAAATTTTTTTTTGTACTTATTTTATTTAGTGTTCTATATACGTATGTTATGTATTTTTTATATTTAATTTTGGATGTTCCCTCTTTACCTTCATTTTTTTATTTGCATGTATTTGAGAAATTTTATTAAAGAATTAATGATGATTAGTAGATGCCAATTTTACAGTTGAGTGAACTGGGTGTCTAACACCTTTCCCGATTTGTAACTTAGCTCCTGAACCCTCTTTTCTGATTAACGTTTTCAAGATCAGGAATCATTTTTATTTTTCTTGATTTTTCTCAAAAACTAAATGGCGACTCTATTTTCAACAAAAAATGGATTTTCAAAATTTGACTTTCAAAATGTTAAAATATTTTTTAAATATTTTTTGAATCCTTCAAAATCCTAAAATTTCAACGCCACGGTATTTTTTGGCGACTCTGCTGGGGACTGGTTTATAAAAGCAAATAAGAGGGCTAGATTTGAAAACATCATGGGTTCTAAATAAGAATTTTTCATTTGCATTCTTGCATGCATGTGCATTGTTCTTCACACCCCCTGCCTAGTTGATCCGATACCCCGATCATTTATCCATTTCAAAAATTGTTGGTAAGACGGGCAAGTCTTACTGACTGTACGCTTTCATAGGTATAGTAAAAGAGTTCGGGTGTACCATTTGACCATGTCCTGCACCATTCCAGGCATAGGAGGTATATACCCGGCTTTATTCAAAAGGTACCATGTTCGATTAACCAAAATCGGCCTTTTGCATATAGTAGCTTAGACCTCTCCATTAGGAGCTACTAACCTTAGTAAGATTGTGTGTTTTGTTAATTGTATGTTTTGTCTGCGTTTGTTAGGGTTGTTTGTTCGAATTAAGCTGGTTTCTTTTTCAGGTTTAGCTCAGATTTTGCTGTTACCCCGTTGTTGTGTAGGTTAGCTTTTCCTTTCAATTCTTACCCAGATTTTGTTCTTCGCCATGTTTGGTTTTCACGCCGTAGTTTTTTTCTTGGGGTCACGCCCGTGTTTCGTTTTGAGGTCTCTAGAATAGTTTCTCTCTCTTTTAGGTTCTTTTCGGGTGTTGGTTTTGTTCTTCCATTTTTGTTTAGGCTTGTTTTCTTCGAACATTTGTTAGACCTGTGTGAGCTTGTCTTGTTTTCCTACCGAAATGCGGCCCATTTTTCTCCCTAGAATCTTAGATAAAATCGGTCCCTTCGGCCTAGCTCGATTTTTCTTGCCGTAGTGCTACCCGTTTATTCGTTTAGATCCTTCAGATAAACCTTCTCGCTAGAATTTTGTTGATCCCCTCCTTAACTTTCCATTGTTTTCGAATGTTCACTTTTCATGCTGCCAGTATGAGCCAGATAGGGGCATTGCTTCAGCTTTAGTGATTATGTGCTTGTGGCTTGCTGTTTTAGATATCTGAGATGCTTGCTACCTACTGGCAGAATTCTTCTCCAAGAATTGTCTGATACTGGTGACTCTGCTTTTGAGATCCAGCTTTTGCCTTGAACTTAGACCATTGAATCGAAAAAGTCACAATCAGCACGTGTCTGGGCTAGATCAGTAACAGGCAGACTCTACAGGATAGCTGAACAATTTGCTGAATCATCTGAAATGGCAGAGAATGAAGTGAATCTGGCAGCCCTGATGAGGGCGATTACTGATATACAGAGGGCCATAGAGCAGCAAACCCAGGCTCAAGTGCAATGTCAGGCACAAATTCGGGCAATTCAAGCCCATTTGTAAGTACTGAATGAACAACACAACGTCCTGAATGGTGATGGAAAAGACTTTTGGGATGACAATCAGGTTTCCAATGGACCACAAATTATTCTTCCATCACCACGAATCTCTCATCAAGTGATAGTTGAGAAAGAAAACATTGTTCAGTTCAAAAAATCTGCATTGGCTTAGAAAATCGGCCAGATGGAGAAGGTTCTTAGAAAGGCCAAGGGAGTTGAAAAATATATGCTAGATGCGGGGGAACTTTGTTTATTGTCGGATGGTAAAATGCTTGAAATTGAGAAGTTTGATGGAACTGGTGATTCTCAAATTCATTTGAGATTGTACGTCGATACTCTCTCTCCCATGGGGATCGACAACTAGATGAAAGCTCAGCTATTCTACCAATCTCTTTCAGGGGCAGCTCAAGACCAGAACATGGGAGGACATCGCCATAGCTTTTACCAGCCAATACAGCTATAATGTCCAATCAGATGTAACCACTCGGGAGTTGGAGACCACTTGTCAAGAAAGTAGAGGATCATTCGTGGATTTTCAAACCAAATGGAGGGAAAAGGCGGCTAAAATGACAAATCGGCCAATTGAGAAGGAACAAAAGAGGATTGTAGTCAAGAACCTCCAGTCTCCATTGAAGCGTTATCTAATAACACAGCCGCTGTCTACTTTTGAGCTGTTGTTTGATGCCAAAGTTCTGATAAAAGGTACGATCTAGTCTTGTGAAATCAATGAGGTCGAGTTGAGCCAAAAGTCGAGAAAACCTTACCCATCCAACAACCAAAACCATCTCACCTCTTCCACTAACCAGGTGAATTTGCTAAACCCCCAATTTGATCGACCGAATTTTCACATTCATCACCTCCTTCCAGAAACAACCAGCCGTCGCAACTAAAAAAGTCAAAGAGAGTTTTCACTCCCCTTAATATCTCTCTGTCCATGGCCCTAAATCAACTTGTCGAGAAAGGGCTAATAAAGCTCCTTGATCCAATGCCGCCTCCTAACCCTTTACCGCTACGCTACGATCTCACCCAATATTGCTCATATCATCAGAGCCATGGACATCAAACCGACAACTATCTAAAATTCTGCCATAACATTCAGGATCTCATTGACAATAGGATCGTCCTACCTCAATCTACACCGAATCTCACGGCTGATTTCTTTAGATTCTTGTAATTTTCATGATTCAAGTCTTAAGTCCGAGGGCACATTCTTGAAATCCCCTCTCTTTGATATCAATAAATAAACAAAGGTTCGGATTATTCTGCGTTACTTCATTTATTTTGTACGTTTTTTAATGATTTTCAATTCAACTGGGATGTCTTCGAAGAATTGAAAGCTGTAAAAAAAAAGAGAAGAAGAAATGCGTGCCCAATCAATAATTGAGAAAATTTTGTCAATAAATATGGGTAATGAAATTAATTCACAAATTATCCAAATTGATTCTTCTTTATTTTCAGTTGAATGTGAACAATTAATGACTTTATTAAAAGAATTCAAAGACGTTATTGCATGATCATACGAGGATATACTCAAAATTGATCCCGATATGATCTAAATTGATCTCAATATTATCCAACACCATATTTTTTTGTATTCTGATGCCAAACCAGTCAAATAGAAATTGAAAAAAATACGGTCAAAATGGACACTGAAAATCAAGGAAGAAGTCACCAAGCAAATCAACGCTGGTTTCCTCATGGTAACCGAATATCCAAAGTCGGTGACGAATATTGTACTAGTCTCGAAGAAAGATGGGCGTATCAGAGTTTGTGTAAATTTTGGAGATCTCAACAAGACTAATTCGAAGGACGACTTTCCATTACCGCACATTGATGTCTTGGTAGATAGCACATCAGGGCACATTCTTTTATCATGGCTTCTTTGGGTACAATAAGATCTTAATGGACCCTAAAGACAAATAAAACATGACACTCATTACACCGAGGGACACTTACTGTTACCACGTGACACCATTTAATTTGAAGAATGCAAGGACAACCTACCAAATGGCTGCCATTACCTCGATAGATAAAGATATCGAGGTGTATGTGGGCAACATGATTGTTAAGTCCAACGATCAAGACGACTATATCATAGTGCTGCAGAAATTCTTTAAAATGATCAAGAAGTATAAGACGTGGCTCAACCCGCAGAAGAATGACAAAAGAATTTGATGGAAGTGCTACACTTATTCGATGAAAGAAGACTACAAACCCTATTTCACATACAAGAATACCAAAGGAGGATAACACGTACGTTCAACAAGAAAGTTAAGACCCGAACCTGAGAGAAGGTGACTTGGTTCTTAAGGAAATCAAGGTTCCGATTTTTATCCAAGAGAAAAGTTCAAGTCAAATTGAGCTGGGCCGTATTTGACCACGACTATTATGACCGGTGGCGCTATAATAATCATGGACCGAGATGTTAACACATTCTCCACTGCAATCAGTTTGGACCAGCTCAAAAAAAATACTACCTTTGAGAGAAAAATAAAAATAAGATAAAAGCTCGCGGAGTTGAAAATCAAAAAGGCGACTCAGGTAAAAGTTAGAGCAACCCGTAAGGCTGAAAACCCGATAGGACGACCTTAGCAAAAGTTAAGGCACCATAAAAGGAGAGTGTCAATACCCGAGTGAAAACTGAGCTCGAACTACGTCATGGTCTGATTCTATTTTCTTGGGATACGTAAATAGCTTCTTTCAAGAAATCCGGCCACCTTCTTTGTTTTAGCCATCTTTGAATCTAACTAATGATTAGTGCAAACTTTTCTTTAAGTTTTGATAATAAAGTTATTTAATTACAAGAATAAAAAACATTAAATAATTGGAAATCTTTTTCAAATAAACGTGGAATTTTTATTATTTCAGTTGTAATCACATAGTTTTGAAAATAAAGGGCGGGCATACAAGTCCTAAATTCTAAATAAATAAAAAAACTACAAAATTCTAAAAGCAAAGCAAGTTCCTCAAATCTTCCTCCTCTTCGCTTCTTGTTCTTCTCAATCTTCTTTGTTTTTGCTCTCTTTATTCTGAACCAACAACACCTTGTACCCCTCACGAAGCTCAGTGTGGGAAAACTCCAGCATCTTCATCAATGTACGAGAAGGCCAAATCTTCATATACCGCGCCAGAAATGGAGCCTGAAGGGAATATGAATTAATATGACCTCACACGCCGTGAAATATGATCTGACCTCGACCAAACTGCCTCATGATTCGGTGTGGAAAAATAGAAGGTGGACAACCGTAAACCAATCAGCAAGACATCTGGATAGTCCATAATGGAGCACTGCCAAGTAATATCTCTTCCAGTCAGTGAAGAAAAATATTATCTCCAAGCTGCCTCAATAGTGCATATCGGGTAAAAAAGGACGATAACAAAAGCAACAGCGTTATACCCTTTTGAACCTTATTTTTGCAGAAGATTTACTTTCTCTATCAGCCATATCTGAAAAGAGAGAAAAGATATAAGAATCGAGAAAAATTAGCAAAATGAGAGATATGTGAAAAAATAAAAGGAGATAGGGGAAAAGGGAGAGAAGAGCGGTAAAATTCGAGAGAAATCAACAAAATGAGAGAAGAGCGGTAAAAGTCAAGAGAAAATTATCAAAATGAGGGAAGAGCAGAGAAAATGAGAGATTTGAGTTTCACCTTGGACTACACCCAGTGGATAGCACAAGACCAATCAAGGTCTCAGCCAAAACTAGGGGCACAAAATCCTTCCCTGCCCTTATTTGCTCAGCAATGTCCACCAGAATAGTGCTAACTCGGCCGTCATAGAAAACCAGAAGGCACAGGGAAAGCAAACAAATGTAAAGAACATAACGGCACTACAACTAAAATTTGAAGTCATCAAGGGCACCGGTAGGACAGAATCTGTGTCCAATGCATCCCCATAGATGAAGAAAGAAACCTACTAGCCAGTCAGACCACAAGGATGTATGAGGAATATGGAAGGTATTAGCATGAACTCCCGTGGGACGAGATTAAGAATGATGGTAAACTCCTCTTCTGTGGGGCATAACTCTTCAAAACAAAAGCAGAAAACATGAGCATGCGGATCCTAAAAGCTGTGTAGCAACCCTCAGCAATGGATCGTTGATCCAAGCCCTGGTGCGC
The DNA here is from genome assembly GCA_034768845.1 of Heliamphora exappendiculata. NCBI lineage: Eukaryota > Viridiplantae > Streptophyta > Magnoliopsida > Ericales > Sarraceniaceae > Heliamphora > Heliamphora exappendiculata. The sequence goes on from JAOTRH010121776.1 coordinate 27,979, forward strand.
CAGGAAAACTTCTTTCAAATCTTAATCATATGCAAAGCGTTGTCTAGGTCCTAGGTTCGCAAGACGACCCTTAGATTCCTTAAGACTTGGTGAGCCAGGCAAATCCTTCAAACCCAAAAGATTAGGCACCCTAAGCCCTGGTGCGCCAAACAAATCTCTCAAGTCCTAGAAGACTAGGCACCTAAGCCCTGGTACGGTAGGCAAATCTCTCAAGCCCTAGAAGACTATGCACCTTAAGCCTTAGTGCACCAGGAAAATCTTGCACGTCATAGTAGAAGACTAGGAGCCCTAAGCCCTAGTGCACTAGGCATCCGAGTTTTTAGATCTTGACTCAACCTATTAATTCATGGTTATCACTCTCGATAAAGATAGTTTTAAGCCTTGACTCGGCTTTCAACTATTTTTATCTCGTACCTCATCTTAAATTTTTAGGTCTTGACTCGACCTAATAATTCGTGGTTATCCTTCCCGATAAAGATAGTTTTAAGCTTTACTCAGTTTTTAATTATTTTTATCACGTGGCTTGTCCTGAATTTTTAGGTCTTAGCTCGACCTATTAATTCGTGGTTATCATTTCCGATAAAGATAGTTTTATGCCTTGACATAATTTTTAATTATTTTTATCACATGTTTCGTCCCAAATTATTAGGTCTTGATTCGACCTATTAATTCGTAATTTTTCTCTCAATAAATCTAATTTTAAGCATTGACTTGGCTTTTAATTATTTCTATCCCGCTTTCGTCCCGAATTTTTTGGTCTTGACTCATTAATTCATGGTTATCCATTTCGATAAAAATAATTTTAAGTCTTGACTCGGCTTTTAATTATTTTATATCTTGTGCTTTGTTTCGAATTTTTAGGTCTTGACTCGACATATTAATTTGTGATTATCCTTTCGATAAAGATAGTTTTAAGTCTTGACTCGGTTTTTAATTATTTTTATCTTATGCTCCGTTCCAAATTTATAGGTCTTGACTCGACTTATTGATTTGTGGTTATCATCCTGATAAATTTAATTTTAAGTCGTGACTTGGTTTTTCATTATTTTTATTCCGTGCTTCGTTCTGAATTTTTAGGTCTTGACTCGACCTATTAATTCATGGTTTTCTTCTAATAAATTTAATTTTAAGCCGTAACTTAGTTTTTAATTATTTTTATCCTTTGTTTCATCCCGAATTATTATGTCTTGATTCGACCTATTAATTTGGTGAAAATAGTTTTGAGTATTGACTTGGCTTTTAATTATTTTTATCTCAAGTTTCGTTCCAAATTTAGGTCTTGACTTGACTTATTAATTCGTAGTAATTGACTCATCGGTCCTCTTCGTGACTATAAACTGACTCATCGATCCTCTCCATGACCCTAAACTGGCTCGCCAGTCTACCTCGTGATATTAAATTGACTCATCGGTCCTAAACTGACTCATCAGTCCTTCTCATGACCCTAAACTAACTCATCGGTCCTACTCATGACCCTAAATTGACTTATCGGTCCTCCTCATAACCCTAAATTGACTCATCGGTCCTCCTCGTGACCTTAAATTGACTCACGTTATACATGTTTACATTACATTGTACCTTTTATACATCATGATTAGGCTTATCTTGCATCCTTACATTTTACTCAAGGAACTATGTTTTGGTCTGATCCCTAGCAAAGGGGTACGTAGGCAACTCGATGAAAATTCAAGTGCGACCAACATCATATGCATGCTTGTCTGTTTGTAACCTAAGATTCATGGCTCGGTCAAATAGATGTTGTCTCTGAATCTTTAATATAACTTGCATCACGCGTTACTATGCAAGTTATATCAAAGAGAGGCAACTGTAGACACCCAAATTTGACCCCACCTAATTTTAGGTGAATCTGATGATAAAAACAATTGGAATCATGTCTCGGTACGATCCTCGAAAAATTATTCCAGCTCGATATTTGAACCCAATCATCAAAACCTTCAAAACCAATAAAAATTATGTCGACCTATCAATAACTTATTATGCAAGTCACTCCAAAAGTGGTGACCGCCATGTTCATTGTGGCGACCGCCAATAGAATCTCTTGAAAATCCTTGTCAAAAGTGGCGATCATCACCTCCACCCTGGCTACCGCCAACTTGCATTATGGCGACCGCCAATAGAACCTTGTGAAACCTTTTCAAATATGGCGACCGCCAACTCATGACCTGGCGGCCGCTAAGTCCAAATGGCCTAACGTGTCCCAAACGTGTCAGCATCTCATTGGTTGAACAACTCTATAAATCACGTACCTCAGCGTATGTTTTGAAGACAGAAATTTAAAGAGAGGTTCAGTGAGAGAAGTTCTGCCGAGTCGCCGAGCAATCTGAGCCCCGACACCGAAATCTTACCGAAGCACCGAGAGCCGAGCCTCTAATGCTCTAACTTGAATATCGAGGATTGGATCATTTGCACCATTCCCCGACTTGAGGATTTCTTAGCAATCCAAGTACGTTGTTTGGATCTCCGATCCTTCTAACTCCATTTTCTCTCTTTTGGAGTGATCGAGTTAACCTTAAATTCAATTCGTGGATTTCTTTTGTTTATATAGTTAGCTTTGCTTGCTATTTACTTTGCCGTACGTAATTTAATTTTTTTAATTAATTTCTTAATTTACATATCCACACTAAGCACATTGTTATTGTTCATTAAATCATTAATTAGTGCTAACAAATTTTGACAATTACAACTTATTAATGTTGTTAACTGTTATATCAATGCACTTATATTTATGTAAATGTAGTCGCCAATACTACATTCACATTTGAGTTAAATAGTTGAAATTAATTTCTTTTATCTTTTTAGTATTTCAATTTCATTTATGTACCATTTTTTTTCTTATAATATTAGCATAATGTTCCTTCACTAGCATTTATTTTTCATCATTTTTTTTCAATAGTAGTGTAATTTTTTTTCAAGTAATTTATTTCTTTTTCTTTTCTTTTTCTTGTAATATAGCTTTATTTTCTTTTCCTTGTAATGTAACTTTTTTTTTTAACGTTTCATTTTCTTTGCTTTTTTTTTATAACTTTTATTTTCTTTTCATAATGTTTATTGTATTTTTTTTTATTAACCTCAAAAATCACAAAAAAAATTTATGTGGCATAGGTTTCTCTTTTAATAATAATAATTAAAACTCACTTGTCAATTTTATTTTTTTTATTTTTTTATATTTTGTTTAAAAATATAAAATGTGAATAGTTAGATTTTCTTTTATAGCATTTTCTAACCTTTTGAAATAATTTTTTTTTCTGAACTTTTTCTTTTTCTTTAAATCTTTAAGTTCTTTTTTTGTTATGAAACCCTTATTTTAAATTTATTTGTTGAAAAGTTTTTCCTTAATGCAGAATTTTCTCTTTTATGCATTTCTTGTTTTACATTTCTTATTTTTTTTTCATCATGTTAGTGTTAACCTAGTTTGTTTTGATAATATGCATGTTTTAGTTAATTTTTTAAAAATTGTGTTTAGAATAGTTTTGCATATTTTATAACAAATCATGTTTAGATATTTTAGAAATTTTTAGCACATTTTTGTTCTTTTATGCCAATCAAGATATTAATTTATTTTGGTAAAATTGCATGCGGGTGTGTTCCATATATCCTTTAGTTAGAAATTGCATACCGTAGAACTTAGAATTTTTTTTTTATACTTGTTTTATTTTGTGTTCTATATACGTATATTATGTATTTTCTATATTTAATTTTGAATGTTCTCTATTTACCTCCATTTTTTTTATTTGCATGCATTTGAGAAATTCTATTAAAGAACTAATAATGATTAGTAGAGGCCAACCTTACGGTTTGGCGAACTGGGTACCTAACACATTCTCTGATTCATACATTAGTCACCGAATATTCTTTCTCTGGTTAATGTTTTCAAGATCAGTAGCCATATTTATTTTTTTTGATTTTTCTCAAAAATCAAGTGACGATTTTATTTTTTAACAAAAAAGAGTTTTCAAAATATGATTTTTAAAATGTTAAAATATTTTCTAAATATTTTTGAATTTTCTTAGTTTTGATCATTTTTCAAAATCCTAAAATTCCGGCACCGCAAACGCCAGTGAGGCTTAAGCCTCAAATAACCCTAGAAACCATACATGCAACATAAAAAACTTTTTATTCAATAAATAAACTAAACATGCAATGATTGTGCACAAGTGAGTCCATATGCATTGTTAGGATTGCCGAATAAAGCTTAGCAAGTCCACCGGTGCTAAGTCTGATGATGAGGAGAGAGAAGACACTAGATAAACCCCTCAACCATACAAAATAGGAATACACACTCCAACTATTTTGTCGAAAATTGAAAATAGTCAACTATACTAACAAAAGGTGATTTGGCAATATAGGTCCCATATAGGACTTAAACATGGAATTAGTGAAAAATCAAGATACCCACTTGCTCTATCACATGCATAATTCATGAACATTAATATCGTTTGACATAGTAAGGTATAAGCCAACAGAAGAGGATATGAAAGAGCCGAAGAAAGGACAGAGAGGAAAACCATGGCAAGTACGCGGGAACATTGAATGGCTACTTCGTCAAGGAAGGGGAGGACTTCTTCTTACTGTGATTTTCGAGAACCATGGTTTGATGAAGAAACTAAGCAGAAACTGTCGGGTCTAGAGATCTTCTTCAGCCACATTCTATCTGATACAGAGGGCGAGGAAGCAACGCATAAGAAAGGAAAGAAGTTCAAAGAAGAAGAGGACTGGACAGATAAGCTGGACGGCACCGACATGGGAGCATTATTCAATGATCAGATGGCTCAGATGCGTATAGCCGTTCAAGAGTGCTTGATGACAAGCTACGGTGCACCAGCTGACTACACCGGCCTCAACATGGACGTTACTTTGAAGAATGTTAAAAATTGGTCTTTTAAATTTTGTAACTTGCATGATTCATGTCTTAAGTCAGAGTCTGAGTTATGTGAGTTTTTGTTTTGTTCTGACCAGTTGAATGTTGAGTCTGAGGGCACGTCTATCCGTGCATCCACTTTTTCTCTTGCTTTTGAATTTGTAATCGCTTCTCTTTTTAGCATCAATGAAATGAACGAGTTTTTTGGTTACCCTACTTTGCTCGATTTATTTTATACGCATTCTGTTGATTTTGAATTTGAAGTAAATGTCCCCGAAGAAATAAATGTTTTAATAAAAAAATAAGAAAAAAAGCGCGCTTAACCTATAATTGAAGAAATTTTATCAATTAATCTGGATAATAAAATTAATTCACAAATTGTTCAAATCGGCTCTTTATTCACAAAATAATTCACAAATTGTCCAAATCGGCTCTTTATTATCTTCAGTTGAACGTGAGCAATTAACAACTTTATTAAAAGAATTCAATGGCGTCTTTGCATGGTCTTATGAGGATATACTCAGTATTGATCCCAAAATTATCTAACACTATATCTCCTTATACCTTGTTGCCAAATCGGTCAAGCAAAAGTTGAGAAGGATACGACCAGAATAGGCACAGAAGATCAAAGAATAAGTCACCAAATAGATCATTGCCGGGTTCCTTATGGTAACTGAGTGTAAGGACCCGGTCCGTTGTTATTTTTTTATATTAAAGAAAACGAGTATGTTAAGTTATGTGGGAACGGTTAAATGTGTAGATCTTGATAAGAATTAAAACTTGAGCCTGTACATGTCTGCTAACGATAGTTAAGTATGGAATAATGCACGAGAACGTTGTTGTGAGATGTTTGGCTTATGTTTGGTTTAGTTTTAGCTTTTGATTAGGGTTTCTACCCAGTTTTGACCACTCGAGCTGAGGGTAGACCGCTCTCGTGGACAGTCGGCGAGCAGACTTTAAACATCGCGTGCGGGTTCTTTTCTCTCATTCTTTTCATTTTTTCTCCCTCTCTAAGATAGAAGTGAGAGCTAGGGTTTGTATTTAGAGAGTTGTTGGAGCTTTCTTAGCTTTCCTTGAGGAGATCTCTTGAGTCCACCTTGGTTATTTGCCCATTGGAGGTTCGAGCTAGACATTAGAAGCATCACTCTCACCTTTTGGTTGGAGACTCTCATAGTTAGAGCTTGTTTGAGCCCTTTTCTTGTGGATCTAGCATCTCAAAGGTAGGATCTATGACTATTTTTGAATATTTATATGATATTATTGTATTTTTGAATTTATGAACATAAAAACATGAAAATAGTATTTTTGAAGTCTTAGGTTTGGGTTTGATGTTAATGAAAGTTAAACCTTAGATCAATTGAGGATTTAACATGATTCTATCTTTACGTTATTGTTAAACACGATTAAATTGAGAAATGATGAACTAGGGTTTGAAATTGAGTCTGAATCATGAAAATTGGAGATTTTGGGGTTAAGGGGCCTTTATGTTGAAATTAATGTGTTTATTGGTTAAATTGAAGGTTGTGGTAACCTATTATATTAATATCTGATGAGTTGTATGGCATATGCTAGTATCAGGTATGAAAGTTTGGGATTTTTGATGAAAAATCGGGAAATGCATGTACTGATATGGGTTGGACTCATTTGAGTGATTAACAAAATGGAACAAATGAATAATTAAAGTACCGTGTGATGAAATCGAATGATTAAGTTTGGGCACGAGTTGCTTCTCGATGAAAGACCAGAAAATTGCACAATGTAAGGTAGGTTCTTCCTTTGAGTTAATACCCATAAAAGCGTGCTCCTGGGCGGTCCACCAATCAATGTTTTCAAGAAAAACTGAAAATGTGTGCTTTCTGTGTCGGTTTATAGAATGGATATTTATCCCTCGGACCTCGCGTGGACAGATGACAATAAATACGCCTGAGTGTATAGGCGCCGTCCAGCTTTGGTACTTGAATGAATTGATGAATAAATTGAATTGGTAAAACCTTAATTGGATTAATGGATAAAATAATGGGATGTGAAAATGTATTGAGTTAATTTAGAATGATAAGATTATTGGGTGCAATGGTTAATTTCACCGAAACTATGGAGCATTGAACAAAAAGTCCTTTATACAAAACTTGGTGATGTATTGGGAATTTGACTTGGGACAAACAATGTGGTTTTTGATTCAACTTATGTATGCATCTCACATAACCATCTTCACATGTCATGCATATGTTCATTGTTAATCTTTTTCCTACGAGTTTCGGCTCATATTGTTTAACAACATTTCAGGTGATAACAGGAAGAAGGTTTTGAACTGAGATGATGGTCGCTGGACCCTTTTGAGTAGCTAATAGGATTACATATTCTTAGATAGTATGTTTTTGGAAAATAAAATTGTAAAGATGCAATTCTCGTGTTCTTTTGGGATACTTAGATTATTGTAACTTGGGGTTTGAATGGCTGGATTATAAGGTTTTAATGTCATATATTCATGTTATGTATACATGTGAAGGCACTCATCTGTTGGTTGGGTTGAAGGCTTTTTAACTTTTAATGATGGATTTCGGTATTAAAATTTGATTTTGGGGTTCATTGTTGAAAGATGGTTATTTTACTCTCAAATGTATATTTTACATCTCGAATTTGCCTATTTTAAGATCATGCTTAAAGGATGAGAAAAATTGGTTAATTTTCAAAAGCTTAGAAAATCTCACAGTTTTTGGGCAGTGACTCTCGAGTACCCCACCGCTGGAGCCAAATCTGTTGGATGTGTTTCCTTAAATGTCTTAGACTATCTTTTGGAGTATGAATTATCTGTTTTAAAGGGTCCTTTACAAAGAAAATGGTCACCTTTATTTGAGTAATTTTTCTAAATGTTGCTTGGGTTTCTTTATTTCGAAAGCGGAGCGTTACACTGAATATCCAAAGTAGGTAGCCAACATCATTTCGGTCTTAAAGAAGGATGGACGCATCAAAATCTATGTGAATTTTTGAGATCTTAATAAGGCTAGCCGATGGATGATTTTTCGTTACCTTACATTGATGTCTTGGTGGATAGCACAGCAGGGCACGGCCTTTTATCATTCATGGACGGCTTCTCTAGGTACAATCATGTCTTAATGGACCTTGATGACAGAGAAAATATAATGTTCACTACATCGTGGGGTACCTACTGTTACCGTGTGATGCCATTCGGTCTAAAGAATGCAAGGACAATCTATCAAATGGCTGCTACTATCTTATTGCATGACATGATACACAAGGAAGTTGAGGTGTAAGTGGATGATATGATTGTGAAATCCAAGGATCGAGACAGCCATATCGTAGCATTGCAAAAATTCTTTGAGAGGATAAAAAAATACAAGATGCGGCTCAACCCACAGAAGTGTGCCTTCGGAGTCCCCATAAAAAAATGCTCGGGTTCATGATCAGTCAACAAAGCACCGAAGTTGACCCTTCAAAAATTAAGGCAATCATGAAAATGCCTCCCCCAAAGATCGAGCGAAAAGTTAGAGCTTTTCTGAGTAAAGTACAGTTTATCAGTCGATTCATAGCCAAGCAAACAACCACCTATGAGCTGTTGTTCTGTCTACTGAAGAAAGGGGTTAAGTTCGAATGGGACTAGAAATGCCAAGATGCCTTTGAAGCTGTACGTCAGTACTTGAAAAACCCACTTGTTCTAGCTCATCCTGAGCCCAATAGGCCGTTGATTCTCTGTTTGTCAGTGACTGATTCAGCTATGTGATGCATACTGGCACAAGAAGGAGAGATCGAAATTAAAAAGGCAGTCTACTAATTGAGCAAGAAGATGACCAGATGCGAGGTACGATACATGCCATTAGAAAAGACATGTTAAGTTTTGGTTTGGACCTCCCAAAAACTAAGGCATTACATATTATCTTTCAAAGTGAATGTAATTTCCCATATGGATCCATTAAAATACTTCTTTGAGAAGACGGTACAAATAGGAAGACTGGCCCGTTAGTTGCTGTTACTGTCAGAGTTCGATCTCAAATACATCACCAGAAAGTCTGTAAAGGGTAAAACAATAGCAGAGTTCTTGGCAGATCAACTGATCGAAATAGACAAAGACGTCGAGTTGCAGTTCCTTGACGAGCAGCTTACGGGAGTCAGGGATGATAAATGGACTCCATATTTTGATGGTGCATCCAATTAGTATGGTTATGAAATAGGATTTTTTCTTGTCATCCCTGACGAATCACACGTTCTTTTATCTCTAAAACTTAACTTCGAAATCACCAACAACCAAGCTGAGTATAAAGCATGCTTGGCCAGGTTAGAGACGGCCTTAGAACTATGGGTAAAGAAGCTAGAAGTCATTGGGGACTCGGCATTGGTGGTTTCACATGCGATAGAAGAATGAAAGGTCAAAGATAAAACGTTGATTTTCTATCACCAAGAGCTTGAAAGTTGATTCCATGCTTTGAATCGATAATTTTTACCCATGTGCCAAGACTGCAAAACAAGTTTGCCGACACCCTGGCTACTTTGGCATCAATGATCGACATACTGTGATGTTTCCGAAAAAAATAATACTATTAATTAAATAAAATAAATAATAATTATGATAATAATGTCATTAATGAGATATCGGTTACGACCGTTATAATTAAATACGATAATTATGATACTCATAAAAAAAAATAATAACAATAATGAAAATTTAATACGAAAATAATTATAGTTATTAATAAAGATGTATATATATTTGTATATATACACATATATGAATAATAAAAATAATGATAATATTTAATTATAATATAAATATAAATAAATATAAAATTTATTAAAGGTATTAATAATGGTAGTTAATGTTGTAATTGGTGGTCTTAAATTCAATGTATAATAATAATAATAATAATAATAATAATAATATTTATTTAATTATATCTCATTATAATATAAATACAATAATTATTAGGAGAATTAATAATAATTAATATATAATTATCGGTAGCCTTCAATTCACCTTATTTTGTAATCGGTGAAATTATTAAATCATTAAACGGAGCGGTTTTCAATAGCCTCGTTTGTGCAATATATGCAAGTGTCAGATTAGGAGGTTTTTACTCAGATGAGTGCGAGAGATTAGGGTTAGAGTAAAAAGAAAGGAAAGAAAAGGAAAAAAAACAAAGAAAAAGTGAAGGAAAGAAGCAGGCGCCGCACGACCCCCTCCCCGACCACACACCCTCGCCGTCGCCATTTCCAGTGGCCGTCACCGCCACCATCGCCATTGCCTCACCGCATCTGGCTATGTTCTCTCTCTCGGTTCATCTCTGCGTCTCCCTCACGGCAAATCCCGCCACCACGAAATCACCACACCGCCACCCTGGGACCGCTTCCATTACTGTCGCGGGACCACCAAACCGCATCCAACCCGTGCAGTTTCATGCTTATTATGTTTCGGTTGGGTATGATGTGTGTGCAGGTGTTGATGGGTGTATGTGATCTGGTGTGTGTATAATCTGTTGTGTGTGTGTGTGTTTGTATAAGAATTGTTTGGCTTGTCTTATTTTATAAGTTTAAACTTATTATAGAAGGTTTTAATTTAAGAAAAAGTTAAATTAAAAAGAGTTTTATGAAAGAAAATAAAACAATTTTATTCTTAAAATTAAAGTGGAATAAGAATATGTTTTTTTTTAAATAAAAAAAATTGAATGAGTACAAAAGACAAATTCCTGAAACAGTTTGATTAATTGCTATATACCAAATTAATTGCAATTATACAATTTGACCGTTTGGTGTTCTAAAGCATTTACATTTCGGCCGTTTCATGTCTTAATCATTTGATTTATGAAATTGAATGAGTAAATAACTTTTCATTACCTAAGTAATTTCTAGAATTGATTTTGGAGAAAAATATTTTATTTGTTTTTTTTCAAACCAGTTTTCTCAAGAAAAAATAATGTTTACCCATCTCTATAATTTTTATGGTGATTAGACTTTGCAATTATTTTTATTTAATTATTGAGAGTTACAAAATTTATAAGGTCATTATGTGTGGTTTATTATATATAGTATGTACAATAATTCCTATTAGTAAAATTTTTAATTATTTATGCTATGCTGTTATCATTTTTGTAATTGTAATATTATAGCTCTTAGACATAACATTACTTTGTGGAGAAAAAATGAATGCTTAATGTTGCTTTTAAGTGGATGTCGTTTTTCTTTTAAAAAAAAGAGGTTAAATACATTTAATTGGTAGTTTAATAAGTTAATTTTAAGTTAACAATTTTTTTAGGCCAAGTCAAAATATAAAATAGTTTAGTTATTTCTTACTAAATTAGTATTTTTGTATGTTGCTTTTTAGATCAAAAATTCTTAGATAAGGACTAACTAACCAAGTTTTGAGTTAAATTGGTGAGTTCTTAGATATTTTATTTTATTGTCTTTTCTTCACATGCTTATGAGATCTCGAAATGAAAACTAAGTCATAAATGTCTGCTATATTTTTATTGGGTTAGTAAGCTTCTGAACACGAGTTTTGAATACATAATAAATGTATTGATAGAAGTTCGAAAGGTCTCGACTCGAGGGGACAATAAAGATACTAGAAGGTCCCTACTCGGGGGGACAGAAAAATAATACCGAAAGGTCCTTACTCTAGGGGGACGGGAAAAGAATGTTGAAATTTGTAAATTCAATTGGCCATTGAATTCCAGAATTCAATAGCTGAATTCAATTGACAATTGAATTAGCCATTCAATTGGCAATTGAATTCTAGAATCAATGTCATGCATTGGCAATTGATTCTTTTTGTAACCCTCCATGAGTGAAAGTCTATATAATCTGCTTTCCTTCTTTCAGTTTTTAAGGTAGAAAAAGACAGAACAGACAGAAGGTAAGTGAGGGGAGGAAGAGAGATACAGATTACAATTATCTGTTATGAGAGAGAGAAAGACAAACAAGGTACGTTCGTAGCTAATCCTTGGTGGTGTTCCAACGGTCAGGTTAACCGTTTTATCCTGAGAGAGTGACGCCGGTGGAAAACCTACCACACCCTTGGTAGGCGGTAAATTATTTTTAAGAAAACTGCATTTGCAGGACTCGATTTGCATATACTGTTCATGTTAATTTTTGTATTTTGTGTCATGTAATTTCAGTTTATTGTAATCGTTGTTTGTTAAGAAAAATATATTTTCTGGATCACCGAGCATGTTTCTTATGACGTGATATTTTCCCCAACAAAAAATACCAAAGGTCCCTACTCTGGGGGATGAAAAAAGAATACCAAAGGTCCTTTCTACTCGGGGGGACAGGAAAATAATACCGAAAGGTCTCTACTCTGGGCGAATGGGAAAAGAATACCAAAGGTCTCTGCTCTTGGAAGATAGAAAACTAATACCAAAGGTCCATACTCGAGAAAATAGGACAATAATACCGAAAGGTTCTAAGTCAGGGGTAGAAAAATACTAAGGATTAGATGGAATAAGGATGAAAATCAATATGATGTTTGGTATAAAGTAAAAAACAAAAAAAAAAGAGTTCCAACGATGTAAAGTTAAACTTAGATAATTCATGGCAGACTATAAATTTTGATATCTTTGAATTCACATTAGCGTGGCTAATGGATATTAATATTTTCCAAGTGATGCATGATGGAACAAAGGAAGTAGTATCCAAGAAATAAGGATTACTTGGTTTATATTTTCAGTTTAATTCCTGTGTTTTGTTTTTCTGCATTCAACACATGATTCTGTATTTAGCACTTGAAGATATGTTATATAATGTTGGATGCTGATTTCACTACTAGTAAGCTTTGGTATTTTCTTTTGAAATAAGATTTTGGGAAAGTTTAATCGACTTGTTTTCTTTTTCCAGTTTTTGGAGAATTCTTTAAAAAAATGGTATAATTGGCAAATTCAAAACAATGTGGAAGAAAAAAAACTAGAGGCCTTTAGTGAATTTTGACTCACTGGCCGGTCACGGACGTCATATTTAAAAATAGATCGTGACAGAAGTGGTATCAGAGCAAGAGTTTAAAAAAAAATCCAGAGCTATAGGATTAAGTACACGATAGTGGCACACACGTATGCATCTTCTGTGCATAACCACCGAACAATTATCACTGAAATTTCGATTAGAAGAACGCCTGATCACTATTTATTCTAATAGGAAGTCTAGGAAAATTTATTGGGTGAGGTAATGATTCTTTTGTTGTGTGCATTATCATGCTTGGGTTTAAGTATGTCTTATATAGGAATGAGATATCCTCTCTACATTATAGATTATGAACTTTATATGCAGTCTCAAGGTGAGAGTGCTTAAGTATTATTTTGAACAGAAATGCATGAATTATACTTTAAATTTGCTTTATATCCATGTTTTGAAGTATGAAAAAGTGTGATGGCATGATCTTTTATTAAAATGCCATCCTATTTCTAAATATGTATTTGTACTTTTTGAAAAATATGTAGTTGTGATATAAATATTTTGACAAATGTCATCGATTTTATGAGATGATGTTCCAAAGTGCCAAGTTAGAAGGGTTTTCGGCCCTGTATATTCCGTTATGGGAGGTTGCCCAACTATGGGAGTTGTTTGTTCCTATGGGGGAGGTTTTTCGTTGAACGAGAGTTTTTACCTTAAAGGCTTTGCGGGCTAAGTCCCGGATTATAGCACATACCACTCATGCTTGACGGAAAGTGGCCCTCATTCCATCACATTGCTATTCGTGCATTGAGAATTGAGGTTATGGTACCGTTGAAACTTTCGATTGTGAGGTGGACAACTACTTAGTCGTTGTTGGGTATGAGTTGTGAATGAGACATGATTATTTTGAATTGTGGTGGTTATGCTGAAAATTTTATTTTTGAGAACGAGACAGCGAATTCCACGATTTGTGGTTGTTGAGCCTAAACCATATTTTTGTAAAGATTGTGATATCTTGAAAAACTGATAATGATGTTTATGAACTTTCGTGACAAGTGAATGTAATATCTTACTTTTCTCATGGACAACTTGATGTTTTAGTATTTTCAAGTAGAATGACTGTTTTTATCTTGTTCATTATAATACTAAATGCACTATCATATAACCTATGTTGTTGTAAATAGTAGGAATGAATAGAGTTGGACCACTACAGTTGTTGAGTCCATAAATCCAGGCCCGCAATCAATTGTCTTTTTTTGCTTAAATCTTTAATAATCATGCTTTGAAGTGCGAAATTTTTGCTAAGTATATATTCCAGTTTGGATGTATGAAAGAGCGTATCTATGATATGTAGAGTTGTTTTTTATCTTATAAATAGATAATTATAATTTGACTGGTATAAATACTATTTGACTGTGTTTAAATCACATTGCTTTTCGGCTCTTAGAGAAGGGGTGTGATACAACAAACTTTAAAATAATTAGTTTAAAAATTAATTTTTTTAAAATAACTAGTTTAAAAGTTAAGTTTCTAAACAACCTATTAAAACCAAATTTAACTTTTTAAATAAAAACGAAAAAAAAAAAAATTTAAGCTAGTTAGCAATTGGGACCTAAGCATTTGTTGATAAATTTGGATAGAAGGTTAAATTGTACTAAAAACTAATAATTTTTATGATAAATTAAATTTACCTTCTTTGAGGTATATGATAAATACAAGGATCTCTCTTGAAATATCTGAAATAACACTAACATCTCATGTTAGACTTTTTAGCTAAATAATGTTTAATAGAAAATAACATTTTACTATTTTATCCCTATATAATTAATTAATATTTTATTAGCTAAAAAAGTTCTTTAAAAAAACTAAAAATTAAATTTTCTCAATTCGTTGCAGCTCAATTCGCTCAATTCGGAGAATACAGATCTAGGGTTTTATCCTTTGGTCTCTTGAAAATCAAAGATCTCTCTTTCTCTCTCTCTCTCTCACTCTCATGGCGAGCATCAATCTGTCGCCAATTCATCACCTACCCCGTCGACGACAAACCTCGCTGATCCATCACCGTCACATCATCGTTGATAGCGCTAGTCTTATGAACCTCGTCCAAAAACTCCCCGATTAACTCCACCACAATATCATGGCAAGAACGCCCCCTAACAAAAAATCCACCAATTGTTGCTTAAATTCTCACATTTGTTCGCGAGCGCACACACACACACTCACACTGGAGATAGATGATTTAGGAATTAGAAGTGAAAGAGATTATTTGGGGAGAAGAGAGTGTGGCACGACCTCGAATCTTCTTCTTGCTTCCCATTAGAGAACATCGAATCGTACTCCACTTTGGGGTCTTTGCCGTTGTCAAAAGGGTCAAACCATGGGTTCTTTTTCTTGGCGGTTGGGCGATGGAAGGGTGTTTTTTTGGCAAAAATTGGATGGTCTGAAGATGGCGGCGGCGGGTGGTTGTAGAAGGACCAATACAAACCAAAACCAAAATCGAAATCAAAATCAAATCCAATGCACAGCCAAAACCAAAATCAAAAGAGATTTTGGTTTATATCTATAAGCTCTCTCTCTCCTCTCTCTCTGTCTCCTATATATATATATAAAACATTAGAGCTTTTTGTGTTTATAATAGTATCACTTGGGTGCCGTTTGGTAACGTTTATAATTTTTTGTTTACAAAAAACAAAAAAACATATTTTTGTTTATTTTTATAAAAAAATAAAAACAAAAACATGTTTGGTAACGTAAATGTTTGAAAAGTGGTAATTGAAGGTTACGAATGAATCCAATCAAAATTTATTTACAAAATAATTGAAAATACATTTTTTTTATTTTTTAAAATTTTGTAAATTTTGAAAACTGTTTACAGTTTTTTGAAAACAAAAATAATTATTAAACATGTTTTTCTTTACAGTTTACGAAAAATTTTAAAATAAATATAGAAAATAGAAAACATAAACATTACTAAACATCACCTTATATTTTCTGTTTTTTGTTTTTGTTTTTAAATTTTTCGTAAATTGTAAACAAAAACATGTTTGGTAATTATTTTTGTTTTTAAAAAACTGTAAACAGTTTTCAAAATTTATAAAATTTTAAGAAACAGAAAAAATGTATTTTCACTGATTTTGTAAACAAATTTTGAATGGATTCATCTGTAACTTTCAACTACGACTTTTTAAATATTTATGTTACAAAATAAATTTTTGCTTTTGTTTTTTTATAAATATAAACAAAAATATATTTTTTGTTTTTCGTAAACAAAAAATAGAAAATTGTAAACGTTACCAAACGGGTCCACTAAACATGTTTTTGTTTATAGTTTACGAAAAAATTAAAAAAAAAAAAAAATATATATATATAAACGTTACCAAACGACACCTCATTGTCTTCATGTATTCAAAAATTTTGTGACTGAGTTTTAGGGTTTTTGTGTGTTATTTTTTTTTTTGTAATCGATATATGGAATTACATTGATAGATGTATAGTGATCGTGGAAGAAGAGATTGGAGAGAAGAACCAGAGTGGTATTTATTGGGCCTTGATCGCGGTGTTAATTTTTGTCTATTATTGTATTTCACTGTTAATATACAGCGACAATTTGGGAATTAAAAGTGAAATAAACGATTTGGAGAGAAGAGGGTGTGAGGCAACAACTTCTTTTTGCTTCCCCATGGATCTTCATCTTTTTATTGCTTCATTGTTTATTAGTTTTTATTTAAATTTTTATAGTAAGGGTAAAATAAAAAATTTATTTTAAAGAATTATTTGGGTTAGGAATTTTTATTTTTTGACTAACAGTTAATTAATAGAATATGATATTTGAAATAAAAAAAATACAGTGTCATTTCAATAATTGAAGAAAAACTCCTAAAATTTATTTGAATCTAGAAGAGTGAGTGTAATTTATCATAATTTTTATAAGGGTAAATTACACTAACATCTCCTATAGCTTCTGACAAAAATAGAAATTTTTTATGCAGTTTTTGAAATATCACTAATTTCTTATCAGATTTAATTTTTATATTAAATTAGTCAAATCGTTAAATTTTTGCTCTGCTGTGCCTTGTTTAATGAATTTTTTAAACAAGTTTTTATAATCTAATCCGTTTATTACGTAGAACTTGTCGAGTTTGTTTAATATATAAATTTTAGCTTCATCTGATACCTGTAACTAAGTGATTGAGTAATATTTATTTAATAATATTTTTTAAAATTATAATTTTTATTTATTTATTTATAAAATAATATTAAGATATCTTATTCAATCATTTAGTTCTTAATATCGGAATAAACAAATTCGAAAAGTTTTACGTAATAAATGAGTTAAATTATAAAAATTTATTTAAAAAATATATTAAATAAGATATAACTAAATAAAAATATAATTATTAAATTAATTTAATATAAAAATTAAACTCGAAGGAGATTAATTACCTATCAAAAAGTTTTCATTTTTATTTTTGTAAAAAATAGAGGAGGTCTCGGGAAGAAATATTGCGTGCAGAAGTTAAACCGGAGTAAAGAAGGTGACACGTGACAACGTCTGTGCTATTTAAATCACCACTGTTACAAGGTTCAAAATCCTCTTTTCCTCAAAACCCTAACCCTTCCTTCCCTTGGCGGCTGTAACTTGGCGTTGTCACCTGAGCTTAACTGGTCCTATGCTCTCTCCCTTTCTCAAAAACCTCCCAATCGGACTTAGGGTATAGATCGTCCCTCTTGAAGATCCTATCATTGCCGCCGTTGCTCCTCCTGTAGATCGTATCCTTACCGGCTCTAGCTATATGGCTACACTTTTAGCGATCTGCTTTACTGATCTTCTGTTTTTCGGTCGAACTTTCTTTGTTATATATTCGACGTGTTTACATTCATGGTCTTCTGATGGGTTTCCCGGAATGGGTTTTCTGGATCTATAGTTGCTTTGATATGTTAAGAGGAGTTTCAATGTATCTGGTTGTCATCTTTTAACCAGTATGATGTTGCTGATGAATGTGACTAGAATTATCACCCGGCAGCGGTCTTTAAAAGATTTCGTTTCTTGTAGAAAATATATATATTTAACATTATACCATTATTCTCCTCAAAACGGATAATTTTTCTAGGATCTGGTTTCAGAGAATTCAAAGATTGGCTTGTGGTGTGGCAGTATAACTTTTCTGTTATTTTGAGGATTTATTTTATTAATATTCTGTTTACTACAAGGCTTTGGATTTTTCCTTAACTTTCATAGAAGCGGCAGATTTGTTGCAAAAGATATCACTGAATTCCGAAACCAAGGCCCTAGAAATATCAGAGTCCATAAAGAAGATAAATTGCTATTTGTTTGGTTGTTATTACTTTTGGTACATCTGAATTGCCATTTGTTTGATTGTTATATTTTTTTGGTATATCTGAATTGCTATTTGGGCGTCACTTGTTTTATTTATTTACCATGGTTTGTCATAAGCTGGCCCATGAATATAAATAACGGCTAGCTTGCGAGACTTAGAGATCTTGTGAGGCTTAAGTGAGTCTAGGGTTTTGGTAGATTCGCCCGATGGCTTATTTCATCTTTCTTTTTGTTGGCCACCCTTAGTGTACGATCAATCTCTCCATCTATTAGTCTCGATTTTGTCTCTGTTATTCCACTTCTTGATAGAGAGAGATTGTGCATCCTCTAGTAGTATCCTTACTTGATGCTACTTGGTTGCCGATTAGGATTTGTCGGTGGCGAGGTAGATGCACTTTTAGTCTTTCTCTCTTTCTTTGTTTATATATATATATATATATATATATATATATATATATATAGAGAGAGAGAGAGAGAGAGAGAGAGAGAGAGAGAGAG
>JAOTRH010121777.1:0-14741 GCA_034768845.1 Heliamphora exappendiculata
TATATATATATATTAAAAAGAATCTCTACAACAATCTCTACAAGAACTTTAATATTTTATTCAAAAGTACATAATCCAATAAAATAGTATAATTTAATACTAACTTGTATATTAAATTAAAAAGAGACTTAATACAAAACATATTAAATTAAATAATGATAAAAATAATATTAAAATATGAAATTGAGTTTTAAAACTTAAATTTATTAAATTAAATTAAAACTATTATAAAAGTATTTAAAATTGTATACCAAGTTATAAAATTATACAAAAAACAAATTTTGGTCCAATCACTTCAACAAAACAATGCTATAATTAAACTAAAATATTAAAAAAAATTAAGTTCAACACTTAAAATTAGAATAATAATTTCAAACTTTAATTTTAATACTTAAAAATATACATTAAATTGATTTTAGAACACTTTTTTTCAACAACGTAGTATAAATATATTAATTAAATTTTAATAAATCATTATAATACATAAAAAAATCAAATTGGGATCCCAAATTTCTACCATAACCGAACCATGCATGTGGGCAAATGGGTGGTGTAAGAAAGTGTAACAATAAGGGAGAAAAAGGACTTGCAACCTTTTCATGCATTGGCCACATTTGCTAGGGTACTTACGTACTCCTCCGCTAACATTTTAAACTTAAAAAGAACACTCTTTTCTCTTTCAATTCAGCCATAAGAACTCTCCCTGTGATGCCACGTTCCCCGGGTACGTCGGGACATACGTAACTATAAATAAGGAATATATTCTAACCGATCATTCATAGATACATTAGATAGTTACTACATCATTAACAGTTCAGAATTTGTACAAAGTACTTAATAATTGTAGTCATCCAGAAAATTTAACAAAAGTTACATTATGTCCGTGAAAAACTGAACAAGAGATCAAAAAGGAACATCCTACGTCTTCAAACTACGTTGTTGGGATTAACCGGCTCCTGTCACTCTCTCTCTCTCTTCTACAAAATCTTTCCCTTCAACGAACCCGCCTTCCTCAAAGGGTCCTTCTTCATCACCTGTGGCATAAATGCCATGAGCCGGAGCCTAGAAGCCAATTGCCTAAATCGTCTAACAAACTCATAACAAGATATTTTACAATATATATCGTATAACACTCAATGCAAAGTTAAGGGGGCAAAGATATAGGCAAATTATCATTTTTAACAGGATGAACACATATAAAAACAAAAGTGTGAGTGCGTGATGCAAATAAATGCAATGTAAGTGCTCAACCCAGGGTACTTCCAGAATAGTATCAGGAATTCCACGCCGGGAATTACAAGGTAGACTTGATGGCTCTATATCACCGAACCCATCCTCGCCTCGTTGCGAATAGTAAATTTCATTGCCGAGTTTTACGTCACATCTGTTTTACTCAATGGCAA
This sequence comes from Heliamphora exappendiculata, assembly GCA_034768845.1. Classification (NCBI taxonomy): domain Eukaryota; kingdom Viridiplantae; phylum Streptophyta; class Magnoliopsida; order Ericales; family Sarraceniaceae; genus Heliamphora; species Heliamphora exappendiculata. The sequence goes on from JAOTRH010121777.1 coordinate 1,404, forward strand.
CGCCGTGGGGACTGACCTTTATCCAATTTTTCCCGTCCTTATTCCCGGTCGACCAGTCCCACCTTAAGAACAAGGATACTCATTAGGTGTCAACCCAAAGTCTAAATTAAAGCTAGTGACGAACCCATGGTGCCTAAACTTCCTTTTTTATAATAAAAATCTCCAATTTTATTTCCAAACATGGCAACCAAGGACGCCCTAGACTCACAACCACTGAACAATGATTCCCAACCTTACTTGAAAGGTATGAAGGACTTTGATAACCCAATATGTAATGTAGGAATGCCCATGAATGTCCAATATGCCTCTTGTGTACAAGTAATCATTGCATGGTGTATAAACATGACATAGCACATGGTACAATTTGCTAACGCATTACACACAAGCATGCGAAGTATAACCATAATTCATGTGGTATAAAATCGAACCATCAGCATGAGTTCATTTAACCAAGCAACATTTTCAAATACAAATTACGTACAAAGTTCATATAAGGTTCACATACTCAAGTCTCATAAATAACATACCATTCGAACACTTAGTCAATTTTAGGTACAAGTTTAATTGCTAGTTTTAAAGTTACAACGGCGTTTTGAAGTGCTTACACAAAGATTTAATTTCTAATATTTTAACACCAATTAGTTAAAAATATTTCCTACAACTTTCATATTTATCACTAATGCTAGACCTAAGGCACGAGGATCATTTATTTTATTTAAGTAAAAATGGTTCAGTAATTTACACAGAAATACATAGGAATTAAGTTTCTATTGGCCACAATTTTGGGGCATCAATTCAAGGGTTATGTCTCTGATTTTTGGTGGAGTTTTAATTTAAGATGCTCCCTACAAGTTTCATGTTTTGAGTTAGAGAAAGTTATTTTGAAAAAGTTTGAGAATTAGGCCAATTAATAAAAAAAGTCCAGTCAGCCTAAAAAGGGTCTACGGAGTGTGTTTTTCCCGGGAAATGCTCAAGATCTTTAGGGCATAAGATCTTTGGGAAGTATTTTGACCTATCAATACTTCATCCTTTTGGTTCATTTTTAGTGGACATAAAGATAAATGTGTTCTCTACAAGTTTTATGTTTTTAGCTAAGTTCTGTTCTCACTCGAACTTAGGGTTTTTAGGTCTGCAATTCAGAGTGGTTAAGATTTAACACTCTTAGGAAAAAATGAGCTATCTGAAGTTCTACCAAACAAAATCACTTCAAACCATTTTTGTATGAAAGAGAACTCAAAACTATAGATCTGAACATAAAAATCACTTTAAGATCATTTTTTTACAATTAATTATGATGTTTTAAAGTTGGTGGCAGAAAGTGAGTAAGTTCAGAAAAATCAGTCACTTAGGGTTTTGGTTGCCTAGCTTATGTTGTGTACATTTGTAACATATTTTCTTTGCATACATGTTATAAGCTCATATAAATCAAAACTTCAGAATATGTTTAGGTTATAAAACTCAAAAGTAAACACATGCAAGCACACGCAAAGCACAATCTTACACAAACAGCTCATGTTCTACTCCTATGACGGCTTTTTGACTCATTCTTTATTTTATTTACTTAGGATTTGTTATATATATGGATTGAGGGGAATCTTAGGAGAGAATATCAGAGCATTTGAAGGAGTTTCTTATCTTTTTTGATGCTTAGAAACTTGTAGGAAAATAAGACTTAGCTTTAAAGATCCCTCATAGATCCTTTCATCCTCCTTCTTTCTTCCTTCTTTCTTCTTCTCGCCTTTTTCTCTCTTAGAACACTTTAGATTATTTTTGGAACCTCTCTCTCACCTCTCTCATCCAAATGTATGAAGGGGAGAAGTGAGTTTGGCATGGTGTGTAAGCTTTATTTTAATTTTTGTTGAATTTCCTTGGGTGCATGAGAGGTGGGACTTTATTGAAATATGAAAAATCAGATTTGGGGAAGGGAGAATTTTTCCAGGCCTGTTTGGGAGACTAAAAAGCTAATTTTGCAATTAATTTGGGTTTTAAATGATATTTTGATACTTTTTTGTGAATATAAATGCATAAAATATTAATTTAATGTATTTTTTTTGGTATCTAAACCTTCTAAAACCTATTAATTTAGTCATAATTTTGATAGCAATCAATTAAATAAGTGTAGATTTTTAAGTTAAATTAAGCTAATTTGACTACAATTGGCTTTTTGACTTATTTATTGTATAGAAATTTTAAATAATTATGTGTTAGCTTTTATTGACTTATATTATTATATTATTGTGTATATTATTTGTATAAAAAGTATTGGGTCATATTAATGCTTAATTTATACATTTTTTCTCCTTTTTAAGCTTAAAAGGGCAAAAAATAGCTTTTTGGGCACAATTTCCTAGGTGGCCGGCCATGCAAGGGCATTTTGGTCATTTTTGTTCTTATTTTGTATTTTATTAATTATTTGTATATAAATATCTAATTTTGGATGTCCATATGTCAAATTTTAGATTTTTATGACTTTTTGCTGTACTAGAGGCAAAATAGTCATTTTATCATAATTATGAGAATTTTTTATTTTTAATTTAATATTTTATGTTATTTACTAACTTTAAGCTGTCCCGGGACTTTCCTGAGTATTAGAGCTTGGCCTTTGAGTATTTAGCCTTTTTAGGATTTTTGGGTTAAACTAGAGTTTCTTCTATTCATGCAGCGATATAAAATCTTTGTCAGTTAACTATCGCTAATACTAGTGTCTGGGCTAGATTGTTCCGTGAGTAGTTACAGTCCAGGCAGTTACAACTAGGGTCCAGGTCGGGATGTTACAATCTAGGTGGTTACTACTAGGATCCGGATCGGGGTGTTACACTCCCACCATTTTTTTATTTCTCTAAGTGTTCAAAGTGAGTTTTGGAGAGAGAAAGTGAGAAAAAGTTGGTGTTTTTCAAGCATTTTTCAAGATTCTTGAGTTCTTCTTCAAGGTGCTCTCAAATCCTTCATCCACCGAGTCATACCAAGGTAGGAACAACATCCTTATACTTTTATTTTCCATCAATAAATCTCCCTTTGTGAGACCCGAAACCTTACTCTTTTACGATATTTATATATTTGATGTGTTTGATTCAGTATATGAGTAGCATCGATGCATGGTTTATGCTTTACCGTTGTAGAACAGCATGCGTAGTGGTGTTTTACGCTTTTTGGGATTTGGTAGAGGCTCGTTTGACTTGTGTTTGGATCAAAAATCATGTTTTCTTCACAAAACCGAGACCAAAACCAAAATAGAAATTCCAGTAGCCTTTTTGTGAGGTTCGATTGACTGGGGGGATAGGTTCGGTTGACTGAATTGGTTTTTGGGAGTTCGGTCGACTGAACTCCTTGGTTCGGTCGACTGAACGGGAGGTAGTTTGCACTTTTCGAGGGGCTTCAGTCGACTGAACTGCCTTTTTCGCGTGCTTATATATATTTCCAAGGGCTGGAGTGTTTGGAAAGGCTTTCTTAAGACCTAGGTTTCCATTTTCTCCTCCTTCTCTCTATCTTTGAGAGCCCGGGGCTTGGTTTCTTGTTGATTTCTTGGTGGATCCTTGCTATCGAGGTCGTGGACTTCGCATCCAACCGGTCAAATTCTCGTTCTGACACCGTTAAGTTTTGAGACATTGAGTTCTTGACTCTCTAAGGTAAGATTCTAGATCCTACTGCTGTATTAGCATGATATATGTAATTGTGTATGCTTTCACCGGGTAGAAATGCATAAAACGTGATTTTCATGTGTAAACCTTGATTTTTGGGTAAAAGTGAGTTTTTACGCATTTTCTCGGTTTTTATACATGATTTGGGTGTGTTGACATCCGTTGTTTTCGAAAGGAGGTTTGAAAACGGTGATTTGTGAAATCAGGTGAAAAACGTGATTTTGGAGGTTTAGAGTTAACTCGCCGGGTTGAGCCTATCCTTTTTAAAACGTTTTTTGGGAAATAGTTTTAGATCTCCATGCTGATGGATTGGATCTCGCTTTTATACATGCCATTCATGTTCATAGATCTGCATGTTGATGGATGTTGGATCGCATACATGTGTTGTATAAACTGTTTTACTGGTTTTGAAATGTTATCCATAGATGTACCGGGGCAGTGGGTGTTTGTTGAGTTGGGCTTCCATTGCTCCTCGGTGTAAGTCCAAAAACGTGCGCAGCGTAGGTGCTCTGTAGCTTTGGGTTAGTCCCCGTAAATTGAGTGTATTTGGTGCTTTGTACCCTCGGGCTCAGGTCCCGTAAATTAAGCAGTAGGTGCTCTGTATCTTCGGTCGTGAACATCCATAAATTGAGTGGTTGGGTGGGTCCTCTGGACCCTCGGGCTTGACCCAAAAATTGAGTGTCACATTGTCGTAGCTCCGTATAGAACTTGTCATTATCTAGCTGATCTTCAGAGGTTTAGGACTAGGATAATGGGCAGGAGTCCATAGCAGTTACCTTGTCTGATATGGTAGAGTCGGTACATAGGATCTCGTTTATCTTGTCTCATCGGGTGATTGTCCCGAGTGGAGAATGTTATTTTACTATTTTCCTTATCTGTGGCATGATAACTCTCAGGTCGATATACATAGTTTCAAGGATGAAAATGATGGGTTTCAGGTGGAAAATCGGTGGTTTTTGTGAGAAAATCGTTTGTCTTTTGTGGTCAAACTAGCTCCCACCATATGATTGTATACCATGCTTTACAGCTTTATTGTCTATGTTCTATTGGGTTTTGGCTCACGGTGTGGAATTTTTTAAAAATATTTTTCAGGTGAGCATGAGAAGTTAACCTAGATTCCTGTGGTGGCGAAAGACTAGCTGTAGTTTTCAGTTTTGGACATGTACTTTAACATGTAACGCCTGTGATGACTGGTTTTGTACGCCTTTAGGCGATATGTTTATTCATGTATGAGATGCATGTTTACGGTTTATGAGAGTTGCACTGTGGGAATTTTTATCCAAATGTTGTACATTTTAATTTCTTATGAAAATCTTATTTTCATAATTGGGTGTTTTGGTGGGCTTTCGCATGACCCGGATGTTTGGGGCATGACACCCTTCATCTCCCATTCTCACTAAAACTCAAGATCCATGCTCAAACTCATGAGATGTGATCTTAAGGGTTATTTTCAGTTCTTTTTCTCTCTTCTCAACCATCTACCTTTTTCTTTTGATTTTTATCCATGAACATGGTATATAGCTCATGTATAAATCATATACATGAGAGATATAGTTATCCATGCAATGAATGTGGGACCAAGAGCCAAGAAAAACCTTTGTCCTCCTATTTTTCAAATCTCTCCAGAGAGTTTTTTTTTCTCAAAAATTCAATTTTCTTTGATTTTTCGTGTGGGTCTAGACTTGTTAAAAATTTATGAACTTTTTACTGTAGTTTAACGGTTGTGTTTTTAACAAGCATGAATTTTTTTGAGGTTCAAAACTTTTTCTTTATTTTTTAAAAATAGAGGTTTAAAATGATTTTAAAAGATTGTTTGGATTGATAACTTTTAATCTATGTCATTTGCTGTAGAAACAAGGTCTCGGTGTGATTTTTGTATGGTTGGATAGATAAACGTCTTATCGTTCAAACTCCACTGGAATTAACTAATTTTCATGTGTATAGATAAAATGGTACTGATTATCCCAAAGTGTGTCAAATTGGATAAAATGGCATTAATTAAAAATTAACGAAAAATGATTTAAATGCAAGGTTAAGTCTCAAAGCTTCTAAAGTCAGAAATCTATCACCGTAAAAATTAAAAAAATTATTATTTTTGGGTTTAAGTTCTTTTTTCCAATTTTTAAAACCACTGAGAATCTCGTCACTGTTCTGGTGTTCATACTCTACACTGTCACAAAATTTTGTTTAACAAAAATCGAGATCTTAAAAGCCAAATCTAGAAAAGTGTTAAACATAAAAAGTGATCAGAACATCCTAAGTAGGCTACCTACCAGGTTTTAGAATTTATTTTCAAGTTTTGCTAGTTTTAAAACCCTTTGAACAGTAGCTTGAGTCTGCACCTTTTTGGACAAAATGAAATATTCTAAGTGTTTGTTGTGGTTTTACTTAAATCCCTAACTTTATGCCATGTTTAAGAGGATTTAATTGATTTGTGATGTTATTTAAAGTGTTTTACATGTTTATGATAGGTGAGCACCTACATGTTAGCTTATCTCAAAAGTTTGTATATACATTTGACCATATCAAAATTTATAAGTGGAAGTGATTTGCATGAGAAAATATTGCTAGTCTTAGTTTACAAAATGTATGCATATCATTCACATGCCATATAGTTCATGCCATTCATAGGTAAATTTGTGTGTTGTAAATTTTGGTACAAAATATCATACCATGCCATCATTGGGTTGGGTTTCACGGGGTTCACCGGATTTATTTTAATGAAAGAAAGAATTTGAACCTTAGGATTGGTACCTGTGATTGATGGAAACTGGAATACTTGAAAATTGTGATATGATATTGGCTATATGCCCTGATTTAGTTTGTGAAGTTTTTGCCTCAAGTGCTAAATACACCTTATTGTTTATGACATATATTTTTGGCGAAGGTGGTTTGAATGGTCTAATGATAGGAGTTAGATTTTCACTATTCTGCGCTAGACCTTGACCTAAGATCCGATGGTCCAAAGTGTTAACTTGTTCATGCCCTTGTCGTCAGTGATGACCTTGTTTGATACTTAGTTCGACATCGTAGTCATCCCATGGCTGAAAGAGTGCTTGATATCGGTCGATAGATTTAGTCTGCGTGATTGGGAACTGGGATTAGGATGGTTCACCCCGGCTTGGGAGAACCTAGAATAACTTAAGTTTAAATTGGAATAGAAGTTTAAATAGGTTGCATCATTTCTTACCAAATTCATTGTCATACTTATCCTGTCATACTTATGTTGTCCTATCTTACTTATCTGTTTTGTTCGGACCTGTTGCATGAGAAAACAATTGTATATCTATGTTGTTCCTTCTCAACTTTAAGTCATGGCATTCTATGCCAGGTCTTGCGGAACCCAAGGCCTCAGTTGCTGATGTTGCAGAAGAAGAGGTGGAACCTGGACTCTCATGAGCCTAATTTTCACCAAGTATGCTGCAAGACCTTTTAACCGCTGGACCTTAGTGTAGTTCGTTTTATATTTCTATTGTTGAACTTTAATTCCCGAGTCTGTAATATTAATTATTATGCAACTTCTACTTCTTTTGCTTTAATGGGTATAATCGATATTTAATTTTCGTAGTCCTATTAGTTAATTGTTGCTCTAGATATTCCCGAGTTTTGGGGAGCCGTCGAGTGTGTGACGACTTAGCTACGTGCTTCGGTATTATGCTTATGAACATTTAAAGTTTGAATTTATGTCACTCTTAATCCTGTAGTTCGAATACCAATTATTGAGAACATATGATGCATGCTTCATTTGTCATTTTCAATCAATTATTTTCACAAATTAAACCATGTCACTCCTAGTATTAAATACGACTTTATTTTTAGTTGTGGCGTTTGGTAGAAAAAATGTGTGTTGGGGCTAGGGTAGAGTATATATCATGTCTTGGAACAAGTTAATTACTAAGCCTCGCTTATCTATTCATTTTCTTTATTTATTTTTCACATCCACCATTCCCAAACTCAACTTTTCAATTTGCACAACAGATGATTCTATATTTTTCATTTGCACAATCACTATTTTTTCATATCACTCACTTTTTCCTTTTCTTTATTTTTTTATTTTCTTTTTCAACTTTTCCACCCTTTTTTATTGCAGATTTTATTTTACCACATTAGCCACTACCTATTCATATGACATTTTTAGATATGATGGGTGAACAAAAAACAGCTTACATGTATTAGGCTCAAGGGGGACTAGGGTCAGTTAAAATACAAAGACACGGGTATGCTCAAATATAAAAATATGGCCTAAGATCCTTTCCTAAGTTTGACATGGTTCTTTGCAAAAAAATTTTCAAAATACCATTTTTGAATAAATAGTTGATGCAAATTCCATTTGAATAAATACCGTTGGTAATCATGGTTATTAAGTCAAAAACATGTTTCATCTTAAAAATTTGCTTAATAATAGGTTACTTGTTCGTCTACAATGGTTTTGACTAAAGCGGATAAAACTAGATTTTGTTTTGTTAATTAGATTCTGTAACGTGTTGCAAGTACATTGTTATCATTGTACACTTTTTACTAAATTTCAGTAATGGTGCCTACATATTCTTTTGTGGCATAATTTGCAATACTACGATTGCAATATATTCTGCATCAACACAATTGTGGACACAATAATCAATGTTGTGCCCACATATCTTCATCTTTTATATGATTACTATAGTCATTTTTCTTAGTATGTTGTTTTCATTCTAGTAGCATATTTTGTTATTTTAAAATTGTATCTAGTAATGTGTAAAGTCTAGTATTTCACTATAGTTTATTGACAATTTTAGGAATTAGAATTCTTTTAGGTTCATTTTCTGTATTCATCTTATGTGGTCTTTATCATAAATTTTGTTAGCATATTTCTAATATGTTTAGGTTTTCTTTGTTTCTCTACTTTTGTCAATGCCATGCGATTTGCTCAATGTATCATTTAGTTAAAAATTGCATGTCGGAGGACTTAAATTTTTTTTGCTATTTGTTTTATTTGGTGTTCTATATACATATGTTACGTATTTTTCTATTTTGATTTTGAATGTTCTCTATTCGCCTCTATTTTCTATATTTAGATGTATTTGAGAAATCTAATTAAGAACCAAAAATTATTAGTAAAGGTCAATCTCAGGGTTGGACGAACGGGGTGCCTAACACCTTTTTCAATCCGTACCTTAGCCCCCGAACCCTTATTTTCTCTGGTTACCATATTAAAGATCAGTGGCTCGTTTTGTTTTTCTTAGTTTTACTCAAAAATCAAGTAGCGACTCTATTTTTTACGAAAAGAGATTTCAAAATTTAGCTTTCAAGGTGTTAAAATATTTTCTAAACCTTTCATGAATTTGCTTATTTTTTAAAAAAAAATCCTAAATTTTAGCGCCACAACATCCCTGGTAGATCCCCCGGGAGAGGGAGAGAGAAAGCTATCCTAAGCTAAAACGAGGGCCTCAACCAAAACCTGGGCAAAGCCCCGAAAAGAAAAATATACCAAGGTTAAGACCAATACCCGGGTAAGAACCCGAGAGAAAAATTATTCTAAAAAGAACAAAGGCTGGGAGCAAACCCGGGCCGAACCCCGGGAGATAAACTACTCTAAGCCTAACAAACAAACAAAAGCTCCCAAAAAAACACAAACAAAACATATAATTAAACAAAAACATTTAATCCTATCGGTTACGTACTTAATGGGAGGTTCTAAGCCACTATATGCAGAAAAATGTTGGTTTGGTCAATACTCTCGGTACCTTCTGAATAAGGTTAAGAATATACCGCTCATGCTTAGTGTGGTGCAGGACATGGTCTAACGGTACGCAATAACTCTTTTGCCATACCTAAAAGTGCATGCGGCCAGAAGGCTTGTCCGTCTCTCTGACATAATCCCGAGACAGTAAACTAATTGGGCTATCAGGTCAACCAAGCAGAGGGTTAAGAACAATACAAATGTGTGCGAGAATACCATTGAGAAAGTCAAATTAAGAAATAATGATATTTTCATGTCTAACCCTTTTATTTGACTATCCCCAACAGAGTCGCCAGAAAATACTGTGGCGGCGAAATTCTAGATTTGATTCAAAAATAGGGAATTCAAGAGGTATTTTAGAAGCTTTTAACATCTTGAAAATCAAAAGATTTTAAAAACCCTTTTTAATAAAAAAAAAAAAATAGAGTCGCCACTTGGTTTTTGGAAAAAAAAAATGAGCCACTGATCTTTAAAACGTTTAACCAGAGAAAATAAAGGTTTGGAGGCCTTAGTATGAATCGGGGAAGGTGTTAGGCATCCCGTTCGTCCAATCGTGAGATTGGCCTCTCCTAATTATCATTGATTTTTTAATTAAATTTCTCAAATGTATACAAATACAGAAAATAGGGGCAAAGAAAGAACATTCAAAATCAATAGGAAAATAACATAGCATAGGTATAGGGAACGCTAATCAAAGTGTAAAAGAAATTCTAAATCACAAGGCATGCAACGTCTATAAAGGATACATGATGCAAACCGCACGCGATACAATGGGATCATTAACACATAGCTAACAAATCCCAATCAAACTAAAATGTGATACTAACGATGTATACTGAAAATACATCACAGACTGCATACTAGATGTTACTAATTATCTACTAGAACAGCACAAAAGTTGCGACCGTATCATTTGGATGTTGCGGTCACAAGGTAAAATGGAGAAAAGGTTGTGGGCGCGGGAATCAATGTCGCAACCACAACAATGTGAGTGCTAGAACATTGCGAGTGCAACATTGATTGCTGCGACCACAAGGAGTTTAAGCACTATTTTACTGAATTTTGGTAAACAGTGTATTGGGTGCAAGTATGCAATATGTGGGATCACGTATGAGACAGAATCGAAAGAGAAATTAAAACTTTTTCTAATCAACACTACGACGAAGGAATGAAAATTTCGATACAAACTAAAATCCTAGAATTAAGCATGCTAACAGTGTAATTAAAAGCAATGAAATTGAATGATTATGATTATTTCAAAAATGAAAAAGTAATTAAAGCATGAACAATTTTGATACTAACTACCATTTTAGAATTAAGCATGCTAAAGTAATCAAAAATAATAAACTAACTAAAGACTAATCATGCCAATCATAAATTGAAGTATGAAAATTAACCTGACCTCTCCATGGGGGTAGAAGGTGTGGAGAGGGAAATGTCGAGGATCATGCACGTATACCTGAAACGCGGTATCCGGATGTATCCTCAAGTCGTGGGAATGCAATGGTCATTCCTCCAATCGTTCGGGAAATGCTCATATTCTACTACTCCGAGAGAAAGGGAAATATTACGAGTCAGGGTATGAGTCAATAATACAGCAGAGTTCTAATGTCTCCAATTGTACTAAATAAAGCGGTAGTGTATTGATGTGCGAAAAGTGTCCCCTCAGAATCATACCAAATGCACGTTTATATAGAAAATATCAACCAATGAGGTGCCGCCACGTTCAAAGGATAGACTGGGCTCAAAAAGGTTGCGGTCGTTACCTTCAAAGATTGCGACCGTGAGTATCAAGGTTGCGAATGTAACAAAGTTTAGGGTTTCTAAGGGTTTCACATTGCAGTCACAATAATCAACATAATGGTCGCAAAGTTCAAATGTTGCATGTATAATTACTTGGGCAAGTGAGCAACTAGGTCGCAAGGTTTGAAGGTTGTGGCCTCAAAGTTCAAGAATTGTGATCTTATGGTTTGATTTCCCAGAGTACTGAATTTGAATTGCTTCTCGGCGATCGTTCACATACATTATTGCACTTAGTTTTTATCATTGGATTCATCCGGATAAGCTTAAGATTTGACGGGGTCAAATTGGAGTGTTTATAATCAGTGATACTGTAATTAATTTTGTTTGATTGGGTGGAAAGCCATTAAAATCAACACACAAAATTAATTACATCACCTACAAACTAGTTATGAAGACCGCAAGATTTATCTTGAATAAATTTTTTCATCCGCTTAGTTTTTTTTTTAAAATTAGAGGTTATAAAAACTGTTTAATTAAAATAAATTTATAATTTTCAAAAATCGCACGTTACAAAAAAATTTGATTTTAACCATCTTTATGTATTATGTGTAACAAGTAAGATTTTTAAATTTTATTTATTTATAAAAAAATAATTTTAAATAAAAACTTAAGAATTTAATTTTATTTTCCTATTACACATATTGAAAAAAAAAATATTTATTTAAGTTACACTCCTTTTTAATCAATTCAAAAATTCAAAATTAATCGGCATGTTTTCCAAGATTTTAGATTTTTAAAAAAATCATCTTAAATTGTTTTTAAGTAGCAAAATAAAATTCTAATTCTCTTAAAAAAATTAATTTAATTTAATTTAATTATATTTTATTTTATTTTTTCATTACAAAAAAAATTTAATTTTGAATATCTGAATTAATTAAACTGAACAGAAAGCAAAAACCGAATAAACCATCTATGCATTTAAATAAATAATTAAATAAATGCATAATATCCCGATTTTACAATCCAGTTAAAACTCTTTAAGTCTGAAGAATGCCTATTCATCCAAAAAAAATTTAATCCTATCATAACCAAAATTCTACAGTCGCAATCTTGTAGCCAACAAAATCCTTGTGACATAGCCATTTCGAGCCACTGTCGCTGCCGCTATATCTATCTACACACACGTATGTATATATGTATATGTGTATAAAAAGTGCCAAAAAGCAATGATTCACTATTTTGAAGAGATGTGTGACTTGTAGATGTTTCATGTTTCACGTATGCCAATCGATTTAATTCCATTCACGTATCGAGTCACCACATTAGTCTTTTTTGGGCCCATAACCCAAGCCTTCAAAAGAACCCCAAAAAGCTGTAGAGGAATTTGTTTTTGTTCAAGCCATAGAAACATTATACCAAGCTAGGAATAATCGAGCTTAGAATATTGTGACCCAGACCATTGCAAAGCACTACCAACTAAGCTTGGCACCACATGACTAATTAGACTAGGAAAAACAAGTGCTAACAAATAAAAGAACATGTAACCAAACAAGCTTCAATTGGCCCTATTGTTTGGACAATAACCAGCTGAAGATGGAGACAATTGGAGGAGGTAAAACTGAATTGGGGTCGGATAGGCCCTAATGTAAACCATGTCAAAGGATAAAAGGAAAGCTAAAGAAGCCGAAGCTTACATAAGCCCAATCCAAATACAGATAGGAAGGCCTAAGAGACTTAGTCAAACTAATATCTAATATCTCAGAAAGGATAACTCAGGAAGATAACTACCCAATTAGAACAACTGCATTTGAAAAAGGAACTCCTTATGAGAGTTCCTAGTTCGGCTATTGTAGAGTTTGAGACATGGAAGGACTCTAAATGAAACATGAGACTCAATCCGTTAAAAGGGAGGTAGATGATGTGACCAGATATGTGCTAACTAATATTCATAGTTCTCTCTTTTGAAATTTTTTAAAACTTCTAACTAAAGCGTCACTAGCCCCGAATTTTCGTAGTTATTTTATAATAAAAAATTTAATTAATTAATTATTTAATAATCTTAAATGTTCGGAAAATATATTATAGATTGAGATTATGAATTATTTTAAAATCTTGAAATTATTTTTACAAGATAAGCAAGAAAAGAGTAATAGAATTCGATAGACAAATATTAGGAGGGCATGAGATATAAAAAAAATAGATAAACATAAAAGATTTAAAAATAAATTAGGGTACTCG
>JAOTRH010121788.1:0-14740 GCA_034768845.1 Heliamphora exappendiculata
TTGACCGATACGCCCGATATCCGTTACACGCGACCGCGACCGTTACGCAGGCCGATACCGCGATTTAGAACCTTGGTATAGAGTAAGTTGTGAATGTCAAGGCAATCTATGTGAGCTCGGGTTCTGCCAGAGTGGGGTGTGACATTTTGGTATCACTAAGAGCTTCTCTACATTCATAAATAATTCTGTTAAGATAATCATCAGATGAATAAATTTGATGGGACTGCACGCATGTGCCATAAAAGGCTTGACACTTCGATGATCATAAGATGATGTGCCAGGCACATGTGGTGCCAACATGTCAAAGACATAAGGGAACTGGCAAGTTATGCAATATAAATATGCCAATTGAGAATAAGTTATGTGAGAGATGAAGCTACCGAGCACCAAGGTATTCTCAAGTACAAGTAGCCCAAAAGGTTAAAAAATTGTACAACATGTCATGCTTCCTATTATATTTTTTCTTGATCGGCAAATATGCATGAATCCACTCTCAGTTTAGTGAGTGATAACCTTCAAAATGAACTCTAAACTAATTTTAACTATCGATGGGAACAGAAAAAACAAAAAAAAACATGCCCACTAATCAACAGGTGCTAGAAATCATCGACAAAGTTTTTTAATAGCTAACCCTTTCGTTGCATCCTCCATGGTATGCAGCAGTCTCAGGGCATCCATATAACGCAGTTCTCCAGAAACAGTTGAAATCTGAATATATAGAAAAAGAAAGGACTATCACGATATAGCACAGAGTAAATGGAACACGGTATTGACTGGGAAAGAAGAAAATTGGAATGGGTGATGACTAGTATACTCACTCTTCTCCATAGGCCAACTACATAGTTATATTTGTTCATGAGCTCAAGTTCCCGGGAACGGAAGAGTTTGAAAGTTTGTTCAGCTGATTTTAATTAAGGGTCCGTGTATGGTTAATCACCAACAGCAATAATACAAGCATTTTTTCAGTTAACAGGTCACCAAAAATTCATTTGTCCCGGAAGCATTTCTTCACATAGGAACATATCATATCAGCATATACAGAAAGACTAGAACTTACCATATAATACACCCTCTATTGGAGATATTGTTGTAGAAGATTGGATGATTTGATGGTTATGGCATTAAAGTTCATTCAAAGGCTCGTTAACTCTTAAAAGATATTGCACCAAAATAACATTGAATTCTTAACTCACAAAATCCAATCAGTATCTACTTAGTTCACAAAGCAAGGAGGGTCTAAAAATAATGAGAACTTTTCCTTTTTCATCTCACTAATGCAGCACAAAAAACCTACCAAACAGCATAGGTAGAGTAGCATTATAAATCAACATTTTTCTTAATTTTCTTTCTTGTTTTCTTGGTGAAACTGAAGATTTTAGTTCTTGGTAGATCGTTGACTAAACATGACAAGAAGAATATTGTCTATGACCAACAAAGCACTAACAGGATTATCACATTATTGCCCTCCCAGGTATTTCTAAATAAAATTCAAGGAGCAGCATGCTCCACTGGGCTATCTTTCTGCATCCACTAGATTCTCCTGCATTCTTTTGGTTGGAGGAAGCAAATTTATGTAATACCATAAAGAAAGGATACAAGTATGCTCCACGACTAGAAGTTGAATTGCTGAATTGATGAGTTGTATTGATTCCTCGAGAGCTGTAAGGATATAACTCCGACCAATTGTATCAGACTGGAACTGGGAGACAAGCCACCCTGGAGAAGTAACTGACAATGGGCTGCATCCCACTGACCATATCCAGTCCTATTACATATCACAGACATGATTTAGAAACAGAAGATGGCTGATAAATTCTTGATAAAACTACCTCGAGGGTAAAACGAAAAAGAAATAGGGGAAGAAACATACCCAGCATATAAAATACGTCCTGTTTAGTTGGGTCCCCCCGCCCCCCCTCCTCTTTCTATGTAAAACTATTGGTAGGTAAGCTTACCATTCAATATTCAGAATCATCATACTGATGAACCAAAGGTGAAAACCACAACAGGAATCCCATTTTGATAGATTCACTCATTATGTTAAAAAGAAACAAGCACCAATGGAAAAATAGGAAGCAGTAACCTCCTTTATGCTAGATTTGGACACACCATATAATATAGTGTCACTGATGAAACTAGAGTTCAATAAAATATTACTGATAAAAAATATAATTAAAAATATTAATAAAAATGAATATGAATTTTTGTTTATAAAATATAACATAAATATTAGAAAAAAATATATTATAACATATTATTTTTAACTTATATTCTATTTTTGTTCTTTTCCTTTTGCAAAGAAAGTAGTAATTAAGCTTGCCTTGTGAGACTTCTCATCAATATAGAGATGACTAATCCGGATGTCTCCCAACATATGATAATTTTGTAGATTCATCTCACAACCTATCTAATAAAATGAAATATTGTTATTACTTTGTAATGTTGGAATCACAGGTTGTCAAGAGATTCTTAGTTGAATCAGTTAAACCAACTCAATCTCAGATGGTCTTTTCCCTGATTTGAAGCATGCATATAAACTAATTGACAGCACACCAAGAACTCTATTACTCACTATTAATTTTGATGGACACATCACCTCAACAAAGTTCTTGCAATTAGTTCATGCTTGCCCAAATCCATCCAAGCCCTAATTTCTGTTAGGAACGTATGACACTCCAAATACAATCACAGAGACAAGAGGCACACAATTTACATGGTTCGGAATTTCCATCCTACGTCCACAGTGAGAGGGGAAGAATTTCACTATGAATCAAGGAGATGCAAAAATAAAGGAGGATGAGAACTCTGTCACTCTCAACTCAACTCTCTCAATATTCTGCTATCTCTCGCTCTTTATATCTACGTTGCACTACACAATGCACATATTTATAGGAGTTTCAAACCTCCTATTCACAAGCATGCTTGGGTTCCAAAATTCAAGGTTGTTGTATGGAGACTAGATTTGGTGGCTGATATTATGGGCAGGTGAACATCATCAATGGTGGCCGGTGACAGATATGGTCGATTTGGTGTTGATTTTTTACAATTCTCCCCCTCCACACCTATCAGAAAGAGAATACGGCCGATGATTCCCTAGTTGGAGTCCATCCCAACCAAGTCTATGCAAACTTTGAGCTTGTCACTCGACACCGCTTTTGTCATCATGTCAGTTGGATTCTTGTCAGTATAAACATTCACCAACCTCAACAGCTGCTTCTCTACTGCTTCACGTATTCAGTGATATAGAATGTTAATGTACTTCGTACAAAAATGGTATATCGAACTCTTACTCAAATCAATTGCAGATCTGATTGTTACAATGTACCTTATACTCTTCATGTTCTAGACCTGATTCTTGAAGAAATCGCTATAACCACAACATTTTGTTCCAAACATACATGGCAGCTATGTTATCTGCCTCGATTGCCGACAAAGCAACAGACTTTTGCAGCTTGGACTGCCATGATGCAGCTCCCCCTGCGAATGCGAACAGAAACTCAAAGGTGACTTCCAACTATTAAGGTCACCTTCCATGCTAGCATTTGTGAAACTTTCCAAGACTAGATCAACTTCCCCAAAACAAAAGCACATCTTCGACGTGCTCTTTAGGTACCTCAGAATCCACTTAGATTACTTTCCAATGGTCTTTTCTTGGATTGAAGACAAATCTACTCATAACACCAACAACGTGGCCAATATCAGGTCGAGTGCACACCATGGCGTACATCAAACTCCCTACTACAGAGGAGAATAAAACTATCTCAGTCGTTTCTTTTTCCTCTTTAGAAGGTGGACTTGTACTCTTGCTTAGTTTGAAATGGATAACTAGCAGAGTGCCTACTAGCTTAGCATCTTTTATGTTGAACTTGGTAATTACCCATTCCACATACTTTCCAGTGATAACCACAACTTCCTTGCCTTGCTTGTCGCGGATAATAGTCATTTCCCAAAATCTGTTAAGTTGGACCTAAGTCCTTCGTATCAAAGGACTTGAACAATTCTCTCTTTATCTTGCTAATCATTGTGGCATTTTGCCCAACAACAATCAACAATGGCATCGACATAGAGTAAGAGAGCGATGTAGTTAACTTCGGGAAATCGCTTGATATATGTGCATTGATCTACAACAGTTTGGTTGTACTACTGTCTTGGTGCTTGCTTGAGCCCATAGAAACTTTTCTTCAGCTTGCAAACCAAGTGCTCCTTCCCTCAAATTTCCAATCCTTTTGGTTGTTCCATGTAAATTTTTTCTTCGAAATCCCCATGGTGAAGAACAATTTTCACATCTAATTGTTACAAGTTCAAGTCCTTTCTGGCAGCTAATCATAACAACTTGAATGAACATCATCTTTACAACAGTAAAGAAGATTTCATCAATGTCAATCCCTTTCTTCTAAATAAAGCCCTTAACAACTGGGCGGGGTTTGTGCTTGAGTGGCTTTCTGTTCCTGGCTTTCTTTAACTTGAATACACACTTACTTTTCAGTGGATTCTTGCCCTTTGGAAGCTTTACTAGCTCATAGGTGTGGTTGGTTTGCCTGGAAAGAACTCATCTCTTCTGTATGGTCTACATCCAATGAGTTCTCTCATCATGAACCTGGGCATCTTGGAAACTCTTTGCCTGCCCCTCATGAGTGAGGAGGATGTACTCAGAATCGAAATATCTACCAGACAGCTTGGGTTATCTGACTGATATCCTCAACTGAGATTTTGCAACACATGGTGGAGGAGGTTGCTCCCCATGTTCAACATCCTGAATCTTCTTTTGAAACTTCATCCAGCATCTCTACCTTATTTGTACCATTTGCTGGTGCAGGAACTGGAATGATATCTTGGGAACTGAAGATCCTGGACTAAGTATGCTTCTCAAAATTTATGATGCTCTGGCTCTCATAAAATACCTTGTTGCTGTTAGTGATATTATTAGATGTATGTATATAATATCTGTAGAGAGGCCCGTTAGCTATAAGGGCCCATTGGGGTTTTGCTGTACACACCTTTGTAATTATTATATATAATAGACATCTCCAATTGAGAGGCTAAGCCTTCTGATAATCTTTTATTCTTTCTTTACATGGTATCAGAGCCAAGTTAAGCAAAACTCTAATTTGTTTTGTAGTTCCGGCACCGGTAAGCCCTGTCCGTGGGGTTTTGGTGATCGGCAAGGCTTGTCCCTGCTGTTCCAGCGTCAGCAAGCCCTGTCCTTGGGGTTTCGGTGGTCGGCAAGGGTTCGACTGGTTTTTTCGTGGTCGACGAGGAGTTTTTGTTCGTGGTCGGCAAGGATCTAAAGGAGTCGACGTACTCTCTGGTTGCTCGAAAAGGACTGACGGTGCCTAGGGTTTATTCCAAACGGGTCGGCGACACCAAGGGTTTGTTCCAAAGAGGTTGGCGGTGCCAAGGGTTTGTTCCAGAAGGGTCAGCGACACCAAGGGTTTGTTCCAAAGAGGTTGGCGGTGCCAAGGGTTTGTTCCAGAAGGGTCGGCGACACCTAAGGTTTGGTCCAGAGAGGTCGGCGGTGCCTAAGGTTTGTTCCAGAGGGGTCGACGACACCTAGGGTTTGGTCCAGCGAAGTTGGCAGCGGTGCCTAGGGTTTGTTCCAGAGGGGTCGGCGGTGCTTGTGCTGTGGTTGTTGTCCTCTAAAGGGGTCGACGACGCCTCTGGTATGTTCCAAATGAGTCGACGACGGGGTTGCTGTCTTCTAAAGGGGTCGACGACAGCTGTCTGTTCCTGTTCGACTACTGTTCCAGCCTCAACTAACCTTCGGTTACTATTCTCTTGGCTGTCTTCAGAGGACTTATTTACGGATTCTTGTGACGTATTGCAATGACTCAGGGAACCCCGTTCAGTGGATTTAGCCTCTCCAAAGGCTCACAGAGCAGTGTTACATAAATTATTTCTTCATCCTCACGACTTGTGGATGAAAAACTTGTGGTACTATTGTACTAACTTTCCAATGTGAAGAAAGACAGTCTTAATGACCCTTAGGGGCCAAGGGAAGAAGAGGCTCTTGAAGGATAACTCCCCAGATTCTAAGTCTGCAGATTTTGATAGCTGGTTACAGGAGGACGCAAGGATTTTTTCCCACCTTCTTAATTCCATGGATCGAAAAGTCAAAGTATTGGTAAGCAACGCCAATACTGTCAAGGAGTCATGGGACTCTCTGGATCTCTTATACTCGAACACCAATAACTTCTCTCACTTGTTTGATGTCTTGAAAGGATTTTTCAAACTCAATCAATAGGGACGATCTCTCAACTATTACTTTGCTGAATTCAAGACCCTTTATGATGAGTTTACCACTCTTTTGCCCTTGACCACTGATGTGAGGAAGATGCAGGAGCAAAGGGAGCAGCTTGGTGTTATTTGGTTCCTCGCAGGCTTAGATCCGGAACTCTCATCCGCTCGCTCACAGATCCTTGCCAGTCCTAAAATTCCCATAATCTCGGACGCAATTCGACGAGTTCTACGGGTTACTCGTGAGAACACCACCCGAACTCCATTATCTGACATAGCTAATAAATCTACTCTTGTGACTACTACTGGCAGTCGTGGGCGAGGGGGAGGCAGACGTGGTGGTCATGGATATGGCCGTGATAGTGGGCGTGGGCGTGATATGAGAGTGTGTCACCACTGTGGAGCTACAGGTCATATTCAAAGGAACTATTGGAAGTTAAAAGGCGGACCAGGATTTGGGTAATCTTATGCTGCTAATGTTGCCACTGACTCGGTAACAGTCCACCCACCAGAAAAGAAGATTGTGGAGATGACGGATGAAAAATATGCACGCTTTACTTAGTTTCAACTGACTGATTCACGACCACAGCCCACAGCCACTTTTGGTCAGATAGGTAACCCTGCAGCATTCGCTGCCACTTCTACTCCCACCTGGGTCATCGACTCTGGTGCGTCCAATCACATGACTGGTACTGTAGGTATTTTATCTTCTTATCAGCCCTTTGGTAACTCCACTTCAATCACTGTGCCTAATGGATCATCTGTTATGATTAAGGGTCGCGGTTCAGTGAACCCTACACCTCTGCTTCCTCTCACTTCAGTTCTGCACATCTCGAGTTCACCTTTCAATTTATTGTCTGTTAGCAAGATTACTCAAAATTTGCAATGCTCAGTCTCATTTTATCCTGATTATTATGTGTTTCAGAATCTTGCGATGAGGAAGACTATTGGTAGGGGTCACGTGGAAGAAGGAGTCTACATCTTGGATGAGGTTTCTGGCCCTGTAGCTTGCTCCAGCATATCTACGTCTTATTTTGATGTTCATTGCCGTCTCGGTCATCCCTCAGTGTCTAGTATTCGAGTTTTGTGTCCAAATTTGAAGTCTGTTTCCCCTTTTAATTGTGAGTCGTGTCAATTTGCAAAGCACCTGCATATGCCATATTACCAAAGACTAAATAAAAGAGCTAGTCCCCCTTTTGAGATTGTTCATTCAAATGTGTGGGGTTCATGTCCTGTGCTTTCGACATTGGGCTTTCATTATTTTGTATCCTTTGTGGATGATTATTCGAGAGTTACTTTTTTATATTTAATGAAGCACCAGTCTGAATTATGTTCACTCTTTTCATCATTCAATGCAGAAGTGAAGAATCAATTTAATACTACCATCCGATGCCTACGCAGTGACAATGGTGGAGAATACTTTTCAAATCAACTGTCAACATTTCTTACCCAACACAGTATCATCCATCAATTATCCTGCCCAGATACACAACAGACTGGTGTTGCAGAAAAGAAAAACTGTCACCTTCTCGAGGTAACTCGTGCCCTTATGTTCCACATGAAGGTACCGAAGCAATTCTGGAGTGAAGCTGTCCTTACGGCATGTTACTTAATCGATCGGATGCCATCCACTGTTCTCCAAGGCCAAACCCCACACTCAGTTCTTTTTCCCAATTGGTGTCTCTTTTCCCTTCCCCTTCGAGTCTTTGGTTATGTATGTTATGTTCGTGACACTCGACTTTCCATTTCAAAATTAGATGCTCGGGTTTTGAAGTGTATCTTCCTCGGGTATTCACGAACTCAGAAGGGATATCGGTGTTATTCTCCTGATCTTGGTCGATTTGTAGTGTCATGTGACGCTACCTTCGCCAAGTCCCAATCTTACTATTCGTCTTCTATCCAGTCGCATCCTGCTCCATCTCCTGTAGATGCTGATTTCTTGTTATATCGTATTATTTCAGTGCAGGCTCCAACTCCTAGCTCAGAACCTCTACCAGATGGTGAGCCTACTCCCGCGGCCTCTACCGACCCAATCATCCCGTCACCGGATCCAAGCTCATCCTCACTTGAGACTGTAAGTACTGCTCCTATTGCTCATCGTAAAAGTTATCGCCAATGTCGTGACAATCCTCTTTTTTTGCAATCCTCTTTTTGTGCAATCCTCTTTTTGCGCAATCCTATAAGGGACTTTCTACTTCTACTCAGTGCGTGATTTCCATCCTAAATTCTGTGTCTCTTCTCAGGACCATACACGAGGCAGTCACTGATTCTAGATGGCGCCGGGCTATGGCAGAAGAAATGGCAGTTTTAGAATATAATCAGACTTAGGATCTCGTTTCACTTTGTCCTAATAAGCACGCTATTGGCTGCAAGTAGGTATACACTATTAAGGTCAACCCTGATGGTTCGTTGGCCCGGTTGAAGGCTCGTTGGTGGCCAAGGGTTATACTCAAACGTATGGAGCAGATTACTTTGATACATTCTCGCCCGTGGCTAAGATGATGTCTGTCCGCTTGCTCATTTCTTTAGCTGCTACCCGTGGGTGGCCCTTGCATCAGCTCGACGTCAAGAATGCTTTCTTACATGGCGATCTCCAGGAGGAAGTTTACATGGAGCAACCTTTGGGGTTTGTTGCTCATGGCGAGAATGGGAAAGTCTATCGCCTCAAACGCTCCCTTTATGGCCTTAAGCAGTCACCACGGGCTTGGTTTGGTCGATTCAGTTCGGCGGTTCAGACATTTGACATACTGGTACCAATGCGGGAAAGATCCGAGTATCTTTTACCGTCGCTCGGGACATGGATTTCTTATGCTAGCTGTGTATGTTGATGACATTGTGATTACAGGAAATGACACTGCTGTGATCAGTAATCTGAAAACCTTCCTACAGAGCTAGTTCCAAACCAAAGATTTGGGGGCCCTAAAGTACTTTCTTGGCATGGCAGTGGCACAGAAGAAAGATGGTATCTTTCTCTCCCAACAGAAATATGTGTTTGACATCCTATCTGAGGCAGGGTTTCAGGGAAGCAAAGGCAATGAGACTCGTATGGATCCAGGTCAAAAGTTGGGCAAAGACGATGATAGTGAGTTGTTCTCTCATCCAAACAGGTATAGACGGCTAGTAGAAAAATTAAATTATCTCACCACCATGACACGTCCAGACATTGCCTTTGCGGTAAGTGTGATGAGTCAGTTCATAGAGTCTCCTAGAACAAATCATTGGTAGGCGGTGCTTCATATATTGAGATACTTGAAAACTAATCCTGGTAAATGACTGATTTTCAAGAATCATGGACACCTCAACCTGGAGGGGTATTCGGATGCAGATTGGGAGAGATCTCCTAGTGATAGGCGATCAACCTCAGGATACTCTATATTTCTTGGAGGGAATCCGATTTCTTGGAGAAGCAAGAAACAGGACGTTGTAGCAAGGTCAAGTGCTGAAACTGAGTATCGAGCCATGAGAATGGCAACTACTGAGGTTATGTGGACACGAGCTCCTAGAAGAGATTGGCATGCCTATGACGGAATCCACAAGGTTGTGGTGTGATAACTAGGCAGCTATGCATATCGCTAATAACCTAATTTTTCACGAGAGGACAAATCATATTGAAGTTGACCGTCATTTTGTCCGTGAAAAGTGTCAGAAGGGTATTATATCCTTGAGTCATGTGAAGACAACACAACAACTCGCAGCTATCTTTACCAAGTCATTAATGGGACCACGAGTTCATTATATTTGTAACAAGCTAGGTATGATTGACATCTATGCTCCAGCTTGAGGTGAAGTGTTATTGATATTATTAGATGTATGCATATAATATCTGTAGAGAAACCCGTTAGCTATAAGGGCCCATTAGGGTTTTGCTGTACACACCTTTGTAATTATTATATATAGTGGACCTCTCCAATTAAGAGGCTAAGCCTTCTGATAATCTCTTATTCTTTCTTTACAGTTGCGACTCAGCTTCTTTATTAGATCTGACATTCTGTATCCAAATTTTTCATCTCTATGTCCCACAAAGTTGCACGAGATGGACTTGTCATCAAGCTTCGATCTCTACTCCTTGGATACATGTGCAAAGACTTGTACACGAACACACTCAAGTGAGGATAAAATATCTCTACCTGACCATACCTTCTCAAGTATCTCAAAATTTAGTGGGTAGAACGCGATCGGTTGATAAGGTGGCAGGCAATGCGGACGCCTTTGCCCCAGAATGGTTTTGGGAGCTTAGACATGCTGAGTATACATCGAACTCTATGTACAATGATGTGATGCAACCTCTCTACTACCCCATTATGCAGTAGTCTTGTGTCGGATAGGGAGATCAGCACATTATGTTTTGAACTCCTTAGAAGTGTACTCACCACCGTTGTCTGTACAGAGACACTTCAACTGCTTCTCAATTTCTCTTTCCAACATAGCGTTGAACTTCTTAAAACAATGGAATATGTCACCCTTCATCTTCAAGAAATACACCCAAAGTTTTCGTGATACATTATCAATAAATGTCATAAAGTACTTACTGCTACCCAAAGAATGTATTTCAATTGAACCACAAACATCTGAGTGGATCAAACTCAACACCTCTGATCTTCTCCTATTAGATGAACTAAAAGAAACTCTTGCGTTGTTTGCCAAATAAACAGTAATCGCACGAATTCAAAAATGCTATTGACAAAGGGAACGAAGGTGTTAAAATATGAAAGAACAAAGATTGGAAGTGTGGATTCTCATAGAGAGGCATACGCATATTTATTCACTTGGAAAGGACTACAATAACTAATATGGGCATTCCCATAGGATAACATGATTTATTCATATATAAATTAACACCCCACTCAAGTTGGAGTATAGATATCTATCATGCCCAACTTGTTACAAATGTACTGAACACGAGACTCGGGTAAAGGCTTAGTAAATAAGTCAGCAAATTGTTCACCAGAATGAACAAAACCAAAATCGATAGTGCATGTCTTGTACTTGTGTCTGATGAAATGACAGTCTATCTCGATATGTTTTGTTCGCTTATGAAATACTAGATTGGTAGCGATATAGATAGCAAACTTATTATCACACCATAACTTGCTAGAACCCGTAAGCAGTTCATCGAACTTGATGAGAAGCTGTCAAATCCCCATAATCTCATATGTGACCAACGCCATAGATCTGTACTCCGCCTCAGCACTGGACCTCGACACCACATCATGCTTCTAGCTTTTCCATGATACCAGGTTCACACCAACGAAAACAAAGAACCCTGAGGTGAACCTCCTATCAAAAGGACAACCTGCCCAATTCGCATCAGAATAGCCCTCGGTACCGAAGTGAACCCGGTCACATAACTGTACGCCCTTCCCAAGATTGGAATGGAGGTACCGTAAAATACGAACAACTGCATTCCAATGTGTGACTCGATGATCAGACATGAACTGACTCACTATACTGACAGGATAGGCAATATCAGGTCTGGTCATGGTTGTCAAACAATTAAGTCTACCCACCGTTCGACGATATCTGTCAGGGTGAGGAAACACATCACCATCACCTGGAAGAAGCTTTACACTCGGATCCATCGGGGAATCTACACTCTTTGCATTTAGAAAGCCTGCATCCCGCAAAATATCAACCACATATTTTCTTTGAGAAACAAAGATCCCACACTTTTCTCTGGCTACCTCAATCCCCAAAAAATACCGCAGATGCCCAAGATCATTAGTTTGGAACTAAGTCTGCAGAAAGGCCTTCAGATCGCTAATCCCAACGCTATCATTGCCAGTGATGACAATATCATCAACATAGACAACAACAAGAATACATCCTGAAACAACTCGACGAAAGAACACTGTATGATCTTTTCCTGACTGCTGCAGACCAAACTGTTGCACCACTGTGCTAAACCGCCCAAACTAGGCCCAGGGAGATTGCTTCAAGCCATATAAAGAACGGCGAAGGCGACACCATATCAGACCCCCCTTGAGTAACAAAACCGGGAGATTGCTTCATATACACTTCCTCCTAGAGATCACCATGGAGAAAGGCATTCTTGACACCCAACTGATGCAGCGGCGAGTTCTGAGTCGGGGCAAGAGAAAGGAAAAGGCGGATAGAAGTCATCTTAGAGACCGGAGAGAAGGTCTCAAAATAGTCAACGCCATATGTTTGGGCATAACTCTAGGCAACAAGGCACGCCTTCAAGCGAGCCAAAGAACCATCAGGATTTCACCTTCATTGTATTGACCCATTTGCAACCTACAGCTTGCTTCCCGGATGATAGAGGAACAAGGTCCCAAGTGTCATTATTATCAAGTGCATCCATTTCTTCCAACATAGCACTACGCCAACTGACATGTGAGAGAGCCTCTGAAATGCTATCAGGTACATCAGTAGTATCAACTGTAGAAATAAAAGCACGTAAAGATGCAGACATGCCTTTATAGGACTCAACAAAACGGGGGGATCCCGACAGGTGTGATAAGGACGACGAGTAGCAATAGATGGCTCACGTACTAATGGATCAACTGACGTGAGAACTAGCTCAGCAGGAGGTGGAGTACTCAAGGGTGGTGCTGCAGGAGTTGGTGAAGCTGGTGAAGGAGAGGCTGCAGGAGCATCAGTGGAAACCCGATAGATAAAAAGGTTGTCGGACAGAGGAGACGGAGGAGACTCACGACCAGGAGAAGAAACAGAAGGAGAAGCAGAATAGAACGGAGTAGACTCGAGGAATGTAATGTCCCGAGACACAATAAAGCAACGCAACGCAGGACAATAACACTGATGTTGAGGGTAGCCAAGGAAAACACATTTTCAGGCACAGGCATCAAGTTTGGTCACCTATGATCGGGTGTCATGTACATAGCAGACAACCAAAGATTTTAAGGGCAGCAAGTGCATAGGCAAAGTAGGAGCTAGCACGGACATCGGGGAAGCACTACCCAACATAGTAGACGGCAGGCGGTTGATAAGATAACATGCTGTGAGAACAGCATCACTCCAAAAATAGTGGGGAACATGCATATGAAATAGAAGAGCACGTGTCGTCTCCAAAACATGTCTATTTTTTCTCTCTGCCACCCCATTCTGTTTGGGAGAATCGGGGTAAAACATCTGATGAGAAATACCATGACCCACCATAAACTCCCTCATAGCATTAGACATATACTCCTTGTTAAGAATAATGGAAAGTCGTACCCTAATGGGTAGGCAAGCTCTTATTTATAATAAACTTATAGAACACTATTACAATCATACACCTACACACGCCAGATAATAATAAAATAATAATAAGCTACTAACACCCCGCCTCAAACTGGAGCATAAGAGACACGTGAACAAGATACACGTGAACCCGGTAAAGATTTAGCAAAAATATCAGCCACCTGTTACCCTGTTGGGATAGAGCCAAATGTAACAACGTTTTTCTGATATTCATCACGGATAAAGTGGCAGTCAACCTCAACGTGCTTCGTTCGCTCACGAAAAACTGGATTTGTGGCAATATAAATAGCAGAGGTATTATCAGCCCAGAGTCTAGCAGAGCCTTTAAGTGAAAAGTGTAACTCTGTCAAAATCTGCTGAAGCCACATAATCTGAGCAGTTGTTAATGCCATAGCTCGGTACTCGGCCTCAGCACTAGACCGGGATACCACAGTCTGCTTCTTACTTTTCCAGGAAATCAAATTTCCACCAACAAATATAGAGTAACCAGATGTAGATCTTCTATCAAATGTACATCTAACCCAATCAGCATCAGAGTACCCTTCCATTCCCATATGACCATGATCAGAGAGCTGGATTCCCTTACCTGGATTTTTGTGTAAGTACCGAAGAATACGTAACACTGCTTTCCAATGGAAAACACGGGGATAAGACAAAAATTGACTCACTACACTCACCGGATAAGCAATATCTGGACCAGTCATGGTCGTAAGATAATTAAGCTGTCCCACTGTACGTCGATATTGTTCAGGATTCGGAAGAACCGCTCCTTCTTTCGGCTCTAGCTTGACATTAGACTCCAGAGGTGAGTCCACTCCTTTAGCATTCATATATCCTACTCGCTCCAGAATATCAAGAACATACTTTCGCTGAGAAATGAACACACATTTAGCATTCCTGGTTACTTCAATACCCAGAAAGTATTGAAGTTCACCAAGATCTTTGGTCTGAAACTTAGTGCTCAGAAATAATTTAAGTGCAACAATCCCTCCACTGTCACTACTGGTAATAACAATGTCATCTACATAGACAACAAGTAATATGCAACCTGCAGAGGTATGTCAAAAAAATACAGTATGATCCTTTGCTGATTGCAGAAGGCCAAATTCCTGGACAACTGAGCTGAAACGGTCAAACTAGGCCCTAGGAGACTGCTTCAAACCATATAATGACCGTCGTAGCCGACAGGCATGGTTAGACCCCCCCTAAGCAACAAAGCCAGGTGGTTGCTCCATATAAACTTCTTCCTCCAAATCACCATGCAGAAATGCATTTTTCACATCGA
>JAOTRH010121799.1:0-14740 GCA_034768845.1 Heliamphora exappendiculata
GAAATCTCAACCATTGACGACTCAAAGTATTGTACATTATCTGAACACAATTAATCAATCACTTCGGGATTAAGAGTCCGTACAATATATGATAATACGGGATGTGGATCAAATTTATATAGTCAGTATAGAATCGATCATCCCGTTGATCCCGGTCAATACACTCCAAGTGTACTAACACCTCGAGCTCGAACATCGAATTTCCAAAACTTGAATTCAATCCATTCGACCTGGCTAAGACCTGCTACTATAACAATGTATTACAATCGTACCAATAGAATGTTCAGGTCCATTGCAATTGTGAGCTTACCTGTATAATCTGTCAGAACTTTTGACCCGTTCTTTCATGAAGCACGCACCGAATCAAATACTGGACAGAATATACAGACTATGCATTGATACATCACAAATTTAAATATAAAACCATCAACGCAAAATCATCTCAAATGTTTCTTATTAATATGACAGGGATCCAGAATAAAATACATAAAAGTATGACTTTTTAGTATACATTCCCAACAATCTCCCACTTATACTCAAAGCCATGCAGGAACACACCTGACATGTAACCCTTTTACATGGTTATCAAAGACTTTCTGAGATAACACCTTAGTAAAAGGATCCGCTAGGTTATCCGCAGATGCTATCTTGGAAACTACCACTTCTCCACACTGCACGATCTCCCGGATGAGATGATACTTCCTCTTAATGTGCATCCCTTTTTTGTGGACTCTTGGTTCCTTCGAGTTTGCAATCACTCCACTATTATCACAATAAAGTATAATAGGCGATTGTACCGAGGGTACCACATCCAAGTCCTTTAGGACGTTCCTGCGCCAAACTGCTTTCTTAGCCGCATCCGAAGCTGCAACATATTCAGCCTCCATGGTAGAGTCAGCAATACAAGACTGCTTGACGCTCCTCTAACTGATGGCTCCACCTCCTAAGGTAAACACATAGCCTGAGATGGACCTCCTAGAATCTCTATCTTCCTGGAAATCTGAGTCAGTATACCCAAGAGGTATAAGACTATCAGCCTGGTACACCAACATATACCCCCTAGTCCTTTTCAAGTACTTGAGTATATTATTGACTGCAGTCCAATGCTCTTCCTCTGGATTAGATTGATATCTGCTTACCATGCCAACGGCGTAACAGATATCTGGTCTAGTACAGAGCATGGTATACATGAGATATCCTACTGCCGAAGCATAAGAAATAGCTCTCATCCTCTCTTGAGGTGCCCTAGGACACTAATCCCTAGATAGAGTAATCCCATATCTGAAAGGAATAAATCATTTCTTAGAATTTTTTATGCCAAATCATTTCTTCGATTAGGAGAATGCCATCAACATAAAAGACTAAAAATGCCACCTTATATCCATCACGCTTCCAGTGTATGCAATACTCGATAGGACACTAATCAAAGCTAAAGCTTTTAATCGCCTGGTCAAATCGAGTGTTCCAAGATCTTGATGCTTGCTTAAGCCCATAAATAGATTTTTTAAGTTTGCAGATCATGTGCTCCTGGCCCTTTGCTATGAACCCATCTGGCTGCATCATATAGATGCTCTCGTTAAGACTTTTGTTAAGGAATGCCATCTTGATGTCCATTTGTCAAATCTCGTAATCGAGATGAGCAACAATGGATAAGAGAATCCGAATAGACTTAAGCATAGCCACCGACGAATAGGTTTCCTCATAATCGAACCCTTCTTTCTGAGTAAACCCCTTCGCAACAAGCCTAGTTTTGAAGGTTTCTACCTTCTCGTCCACTTCTCTCTTTTTCTTGAAGATTCATTTGCACCCGATGGATTTTATTCCATCTAATGGATCTATAAGCTTCCAAACCTGATTAGAGTACATGGACTATATTTCAGATTCTATAGCCTTTTGCCATAATTCTGCATTCTTGTCTTGCGGTGCTTCATTATAGTTTCTGGGTTCGGTATCATATTCTTCTGGGATCTTGTTGTAAGACTCTTCCAAGAACATAAACCTCTCGGGTTGACGAGCAACCCTCCCACTACGACGAAGCTCCTATTGTGTACTCACGATAGGTGGTATCTCATTCCGTTCATTAGGTATGTTTTCTGGTTGTATCATATTTTTATTCCTCACCTCTTCAAGAACAACTTGTGACCGTGGTTTGTGATTTATGACATAATCATCTTTCAAGAATTTTGCATGTGTGCTAACAAATACTTTCTGACTCTTAGGATCATAAATAAAACCACCTTTAGTTTCTTTAGGGTACCCTATAAAGAAACATGCATCTGTATTTGGTTCCACCATACTTGCATCTTCCACCAACACGTGTGCTGGGCAACCCCATATCCAAAAGTGTTTAAGACTTGGCTTACGCCAAGTTCATAACTCCAAAGGGATTTCGAGAACTGCCTTAGTAGGCACCGGATTCAGATTATATGCCACTGTTTCTAATGCATACCCCCAAAACGAATGTGGTAAATCCGAATAACACATCATGCACCTCACCATCTCCTTAAGGGACCTATTCCTCCTTTCTGCTACATTATTCTGCTGAGTCATACCTGGTGCAGATAACTGGGATGCTATCCCATGTTCTGATAAGTAGTTCCTGAACTCACCTCTATGATCAGATCGTAGGGTTTTAATACTTTTACATGTTTGCTTCTCCGCTTCCGCCTTAAATACTTTGAATTTCTCAAAGGTATTAGACTTGCAGTGAAGCAGGTAAACATATTCATACCTAGAGTAATCATCAATAAAAGTGATGAAATACTCATACGTACCTCTCGCCTAGATGTTCATGGGACCACATAAATCAAAGTGAACCTATCCCAACACTTCTTTGGCTCAAGTCCCTTGGCCGCAAACGGCCTCTTGGTTATTTTACCTTCTAAAGGTTCATTTTCAACCACTCTTTGTATCCTTCTTAGATTAACATGACCCAAAAAAAGATGCCAAAGTTGCATTTGGTTCAAGGAGAAAATTTTCTTTTTAAGTGGTAAAACATGTAAATTATTCACCTCATTTTTTTATCAGTAGAAATAACATGATGTAAAATGTAAAGAGCATTTTTCAATGTACCACGACAGATAAATTATTTTTCAACCATAATACTGCATGAGAGCTTATTAAAAGAAATACAATATCCATCATTCCCCGAACAGAAAACTAAAATTAAGTTTCGCCTGATTTGGGGTATATATAAAATGTTCTTCAAAATTAAACACTTATTATTACTGAAATAAAGTACTATTTCTCCCACTGCAACAGCAGACACCTGGGAGTTATTACCCATCTGAAGGTAGACCTCGCCTTCTCTAAGTTACCTAGTTACCTAGAACCCCTGCAAAAAATTACAGACATGATTAGTGGCTCACGTATCTACACACCAGGTTTTCGTAGATACAACCACTAAACACGATTCAACTACTAGATAAAAAGCAATACCTGCAACTAGCTTGTTCTTACGGTTAGAACAGTCCCTCTTCTAGTGTCCTGGTTTCTGACAAAAATAGCACGTGCCCTTTGGCGCCTTTACCTTTGCCTTAGCAAGCGATGGTTTACCCTTGCCAACCTTCTTTGCATTTTTCTGTTGCCGCCCTTTCTTCTTCTTCTTACCACCTCTTGGCCTAGAAGTAGAAGCATTTTCAGCAACAAATGCATGGGTTGGCTTGCGGATAACACCTTCTGCTGCCTGTAGTTCTTTCAACAATTCTGTCAGAGAAAAATCTAGTTTGTTCATAGGATAATTTAGGCGGAATTGTTGAAACGAATTAGGCAGTGACTGGAGCGCGATATCGATTTGGGATTCTGCATCGATTTCTGCTCCAAGGACCTCCAAGCCGTTAAGAAAACTGATCATCTTCAAAGCGTGGTCCCTAATAGGTGTACCCTCAGCTATAGTTGTGTTCATGAGAGCCCTCATGGTCACCTGCCTTGCTGCCCGACCTTGACCACCAAACATTTCTGTAAGGTTCAACATGATCTCAGCTGCAGATGCTATAAACTGATGTTGGCTTTGCAGAACATCCGACATAGATGCCAGGATGTAATAGCTAGCCATTCGATCAGCCTTCACCCATTTCTCATAATCCTGGATCTCCTGTTTGATGGATCCACTATGAGGAATGGGAGGACAGGGGTTATGCAACACAAATCTATAGTCGTCAGAGGTCAAAACAATATCGACGTTCTGTTTTCATATGATAAAGTTTGGCCCAGTTAGTTTATGTTCCTTGAGAATTGCCGCAAGTGGATTGAATGATCCTATTATTAAATCTTGATAAACAAAAGAGAATAAACTTTTTAATTCTTTTATCAAATTAGAGTCTCTCAACCTTTTATTTTAAAAAAAAACTATTGACAGCCCGAATCTTTCGTGATTAAGCAGGCCACGTAGTGTGAACGTCTACTAATCAACACTCATTCGGATAGAAATGTCAGTCTATTAATTTACTGCCGGAACCAAATATCATAATAAAAAACCACCGGCCCAGAGTTACATCAATTGATAGACCACGTAGTGTGAACGCCTAATAATTAACAAGCAAAGAACTACTAGGTTTTTCATTCCTTGATAAAAGACATTCCATGTAAATTAAATAGCTAATTAATTTTGGTCCCCACAAATAAAAACAGTGACTCCTTAGGGATGATATTTTTACTCATGGGTTAAGTGTATAACCATTACCCTCAATTTGAAAATACCGTATCAAAGTCCTGGGCCCAGTGTGAACGAACCTTACTTCGCACTATTTTCAAATCTATTTCTTTCAAAGATTCGTACCGGAGATACCATGATTATAGCCCTTCCTTAGGGAGAACGAAAGTCGAAGCTGGCGCGCGAGCTATAACCACATCTCCTACGAATGTATAATAGAGACCGTAAGATTTATCTGTGACTAAACCCTTCTCCCACTTAATATTTTAAAAATCGAGTGTTTTTATTTTGTTCATTTTAAACGATTAAATATATTTTAATTCCCGATTAAAATAAATTTAATTTTAATCAATTAAAATATTTCTTGTTTAACCATAATAAAATAAACAAAAATATTTCTTATTTAATTATACGAAAGAAATTAATTACCCGGATTTTAATTAAAAAATTTTAATTAATTTTTAACACAAAAATTAAATAAATAATTATCTATTTACTTTTTCATTTTAAAAAATTACTAGGATTATTTATTTTATAAAACCGTTTTTTCTAATATACTTCTGTTAATTAAAAGATGCATAAAAGAAAAAACAAAATAAAATAAAATTCATCCGCTCAATCAAATCAAATAAATAATTAATTAATTAAAAAATAACAAAATAAATACAAATTAAGTCGTTATAATCCGGTCCATTCGTTTAATCTTTTAATCCAACGGTCTTGAATTATAGATTAAACTACTAGAGTTTTGGAATCCTAAACGAGTCGTCAAAGACCCGAAACTTTTTCTTAATCTCCATATCACCATCACAGCCCCAGACCACCACTGGAATGCCCAAAAAATGCTGAAAAAGAAGCCCAAACAGCCCCTAACAATGCAAAAAAATCTGCTGCGTAGGCAGCACTGCGCCGCCTTTTTCCAGCCGTTGTTTGACCCCCTTGCCGCCACTTTTGAACCCCCAAAAAATTATGATAGGTAGAGCACATCGAGGTCTTCATCTCTAAAAAACAATTGCGTCAAAATTCGAAGCCAAAGCACCCCGAAAAAATACTCAAAGTGCCGAAATTTCTGTAGGGCACCACTGTGCGCGACCAGTTTTGATGCATCTTTTGACCCCTTTGCCGCCGTAGTCTAACCGCAACCGAACAACCATCGGATAGCCAATGGACAACCTTAATTTTAGGGAAAAAATCGTGTCAAAAAAGATTGCCGAAAGTCCCAAAAACGAGCCTCGAAATAGCCTCACTATTCAGGCCAAACAGCCCCTTTTCCACCGCTTCTTTGCACTTCTTCTTTTGATTTCATTCTTCGTTTTGCATGATACGATTACAATATTAATCCCAAAAAAAAATAAATAAAATTATAGATTACATCGTCAAAAACCTATACCCACGTAGGAGACGTACAACCGATCTAATCTCGAATCAAAAACTGTCGAGATAAATGATTAAAACCGATATAAATCATACATACATTCATACATGCATTAAACCGGATCATAACAACATAAGCTGCAAAACAAAGGTTAGTACAATGATTTTTTATGAAAAACGCAACCACGGCTCTGATACCATTGTTCGAGTGAAAACAAAATTTGAACGGACGTCGTGACCGTAAAAAACGACGTGTGCATTTATCATGAAAAATAAAAATTATATTAATCTTAATAGTATGATACCTTTATGAAACTTGTCGAAAAGTTTCAATAAGTCCCGAATACGTTGAAGACGAACTTGCAACCTTCTCACGTATGTCCTGGACGCATTACAATGATCACGGTGTGTAGACACCGATTCCGATCGAAAACTTTTTTTTTTTTCAATTTCTTCTCACACTTGTCTCCAAAAAGCACAAATTAATTTTCCAAAAGAGAGAGGGAGCGGCGGCTTGGTGTGTGTGGATTAGGGTTTTAGATTTTTTTTTTATATTAAAAGTCACCTTGTGATATATTAATACATATATCAAAGATAATAATAAGAATATATATTCTCGTTCCTAAAACTAAGGAAGAGATATATATCTTCCATAAAATTAAATTCCCGCCCCTAATTAGGGCCGGCCACTTAAGGAGAAAACCCTAGGTGTACCAAAAGACTAAAACACCCCTCATTATTTAATTTAATCCCTGAATGTCTCCAGTGAAAAAATTAGCATTCTAATTAAATTAAATAATTATCGAAATCAATAAAAAAAATATCCGTGCGTATAGTGGGCTACGTGAGGGATCACGAGAAAGTATATGACTCGGGCTAACTGTACGAGAAAATTGGATATTCCAAACTCTGTTCCCGAGTTAGATTATTTCTCGTATGAACCAGAACTTATTGCACTAAAGGTCCTAATTGAACTCCCGGCCCTAACTCAAATTATGTCTTGAGTTTTCAATTATCAAATGTACTGAATTCTCCTCACGTTTAAGATATTAATTTCTGATAAATAAATTAGGTAACTGACAACCCAATTTAATTACCCTATTTTCCTTGCAACCGCACCGCATAACCTTTTGATATGCTGGATCCGAAGATCCACTATACAGGTTTAGCATAATCAAACATATAAGTAAAGCACACGAGAGGGAACTCGTCAACCTGAATCGGACGTGGTTTTCGTCAGTTGATTATCAATCATCGAACAAATAATGCTAGTACCCAACTCATCAGTATTGTTGATCTCATAAAGAAAATCTCAACCATTGACGACTCAAAGTACTGTACATTATCTTAACACAATTAATTAATCACTTCGGGATTGAGAGTCCATGCAATACATAATAATACAGGATGTAGATCAAATTCATATAGTTAGTATAGAATCGATTATCCCGTTGATCCCGCTTAATACACTTCAAGTGTACTAACACATCGAGCTCGAACATCGAATTCCTAGAACCTAAATTCGATCTGTTCGACCTGGCCAAGACCAGCTGCTATAACGATGTATTACAATCGTACCAATAAACTATCCTGGTCCATTACGATTGTGAGTCTACCTGTATAATCTGTCAGAACTTTTGACCCGATCTTCCGTGCAGCACGCACCGAGTCAAATACTGGACAGAATATACAGACTATGCATTCATACATCACAAATATAAATATAAAATCATAAATGCAAAATCATCTCAAATGTTTCTTATTAATATGCTAGGAATTCAAAATAAAATACATAAAAATCATGACATTTCAGTATACATTCCCAATAGGATTCATATGGGTAAGCACATACCTGGGGAGCATTTAGCCTGTGTGGTATGTTTAGCCCTAGTGGCTCATTAGGTTCAAGTGGCGGCATTAATCTTAATGGTCGTAAGGCTAGAGTAGTCCAACACAAAGTGGTGATGTGATTCTGAGTTAGTAGTCATTAGTCGATGAGGAAGTAGTCTTCGATGTACATTTGAATATGGTAATGAGCTGATTTTTGATAGAGTGGCAGTCTTTCTAGACATAAGTGGAGAATGTTTGAATCAGTTTCGGTGGTGGGCTAATTTAGAAACATATGATCGCTTGTGGAAGTCGTACTCGATGTAAGTTATGTTTTGGAGCCAACGTATTCTCAAGGATAGACTAGAATCATGATATCATAAATTGAAAGTGCAGGAGTCAAATATACCTAAGACTGCTTTTAAGACTTGTTACGAGCATTATGAATTTGTGGTGTTGCCTTTTGAGTTAACGAATGTACCTGTTGTGTCTATGGACCTAATGAATTCGGTGTTCAGAAGCTTTCGAGACCAATTTGTAATTGTACGATATTCAGTTATATTCTAGAAGTGAAGAGGAACACAAAAAATATTTGAAGATTCTTTGTAGATCATAAGAAAGCACAAGTTGTATACAAAATTTGGTAAGTGTGAGTTTTTGTTGGACCGAGTGATGTTTTTAGGTCATATTATATATGGAGAAAAAATTCAAGTTGACCCAATAGAAGTAAAATTAGTAGTTTTTTTTTATTACAAAGGGGAGGGGGTGCCGGGATTTGAACCCCAGTTGGGTGAGGACCCCTTTTGAGCTCCAGCCACGTAGGCTAGGGGCTCCCTCAGTAGAAGCAATAGTTAATGGGAAGAGGTTAACTAACGTGACAGAGATACGAACTTTTTGGGGCTAGTTGGTTATGTGACATGATCCTTGAAGATTAGGTAGTAATTAGTTTAAGGTGTTAAGTATGACAAAACAACCTTTACGCTAAGTGCTGAATATGTGGGCTCGACTTTATCCGCACCCTCAATAAATAATAACTCAAGTAAACAAGGACACAATTTTGGAGAACGAGAAAGCACAAGGTTAATAAATCATCCTTAACCTTCCAAATGATGAAGTGCAGGGTAAAATTTTGAGGACGAAATTTGTTTAAGGGGGGTGGTTTGTAACGACCCGGCACAGATCCTAGTGGTAACAACCCGGTTGATAACGACCCATGTAAATACCCAGCCCAAACCCTAAGTGTTAGTGACGGATAGTCCACGAAACTATAGAACACGGAAGGAGTTCAGAACACTAACTCGAATCGAAAACCCTAGGTACGGCCCAAAAACTCTAAAAAGGTCCAAAACACAGGCAATAAAACCCTAACACTCGGAGAGTCTCCTAATATTTTAAATTAAGTATATATCATAGAATAATGAATTAAAAATAAAAAATTCTCATAAATAAGGTAAAATGACCGTTTTGCCCATACTACAGCAAAAAATCTTAAAAATTCAAAATTTGACATATGGATATTCTAAATTAAGAATTTAAGTACAATGAAGTGGTGAAAGACAAAATAACATCAAAAATACCAAAAATTCCCCTTAGTGGCCGACCACCTTGGGGGAAGTGCCAAAAAGTGACTTTTTTGCTTCTTTTTAGCTTTAAATGATGAGAAATGTATTAAATGAAGCACTATGATGATTCTATACTTGTTGAACAAGTAATATACCTAATAATATAGTGATATAAGTCAACAAAAGTAAACAAATTATTATTAAAGTTCATACACAATAAAATAAGTTAAAAAGCTCTATATTGCCAAAACAGCTTAATTCGACTTAAAAGACTACATCTATTTAATCAATTACTATAAAAACTATGATAATACATGAAAATACTATATTTCTAATAAATATATCAAAATAATAAGTCTCAGTAGAAAAAGATAAAAAAGATACATCAAATTAACTTTTAATGCATTTTTTACACAAAATGGGCACGCAAATCGAGGCAAACTCCCTGATTGATGGGAATTAGATTGTTTGTCCCCCAATCAGCCCTCTAGCTACATCTAGCTTCCCCATATCTGATTTTAGCCCACAAAAAAATTACATCAACTCAAATCAAACTCAAAATCTCATTTAATGAAGTGAAGAAAAGGACCATTTTCATGTACTTTTGGTCTCCCTCATGTTTCCTAGCCTTGCTTATATAAGGAGAGCCAAAAAACCTCTTATCTAAGTGATATTTTCGGCCGAAGAGAGGGAAGAAACAAGGACACTTTGTTCTTGAGTGTTTAGGAGAGTTTGAGGAAGAAGAAGGAAGAAAAAGGAAGAAACCGAGAAGTTTTCGAAAGTTAAGTCCAAATCAATCATCCACCATTCTTTGATCTCTCAAAAATAAGTACGTAAAACCTATAAATCTTGTATCTAAGATCCCTCAAAATATCCCTCAATCCATCCCTTTAAACACTCAAAAAAATCAAGAATCGAAATCAAACCGAAAAGGAGTCATAGTTGGAAACTTAGGGGCTATTTTGATTATGAATGATATGAGATGTTGTTCTATATTGTTATCTTTGAGTTTGATGATCTCTAAGTGTGCTGAAATCTTGATATTTAAGTTTAAAACACAAGCATGCAAAGAAATGGAACCAAAACTTGACATGGCATGAGTAGAAGACTTAAACCCTAAGAGGCTTAATTTTTAAGGAGTTCAATGTTTCTTCCCTGAAATTGAAAACACCATAACTCATTGTAAAAAATTTATCTAAGCATTATTTTTATGTCTAGAGTTAGATTTTTGTGTTATCTTTCATTCAAAGTTAGTTTCAACTCATTTTCATAACCATAACTCAAAATATTACAATTTTACCAAAGTGTGTTATTTTCTGACCAGTCAACATTACTGATTTGAGAACCCTAGTTTAGATTGTGATCCAAACTTTGGAAAAAATATGAAAGTTGTAGAAACCATGTATATATATCTACCCACCAAAAATGAGCACAAACTATTGAGGTTTGATAGGTCAAACACTATCTGAAAGTCTCTATTGAGTTTTAGTCATCGAGAAACATTATGTCACATATTTTTATATAGCCCAAAATACCTATTTTTAGTGACCTATTAAAATGTGATCTACATGAACCTTGTATCTAACATATTGATGTATTTTTTCCCCAACAATCATACCTTAAAGCCTCAGGATGATACTTCAAAACCATTTTAAACTCTCTGTCCAAAATTAGCTCTGCTTGGTTTTGGCGGCTAACAGAACCTACTTTTTACATTGGCCAAAAAGTCTAACTTGTTTCAAACAACTACCCTTATCTCTAAATATGAAACTTGTAGGGAACTTGTTAAAATAGAACATAATAAAAATGGGCTCATTTGGATTTCATTTGATACCCCAAAATCGAGAGCAACAGAAGCATAATTTTGAGTAAAATCTTGAGAAGGTGCTGAACCATTTTTGTTTAGAATGAAATGTTCACCCATTTGCCTTAGGATTTGGTCTTGGTGTTAAACATGAGAGTTGTAGGATATTTTTTTTTTTATCTAAATGGTGTTTAAAAATTATAGCTTGATTGTAAGTCTAGATATCTCAAAACCTATCGGTCCTTTTAATTTAATACTTAGTTTTAGCCTTAAAAGTTGCTAAGTGTGATTCGAGCACCCTTTGCTATGAAACCCGAATTTTTGTATGATGACTTATTTGAATTAGTCGATTAATGTTTCTAAGTGAACGTATGAAGATTTAGAACCCATGTTATCATATTTGAATCATATCTTAAGAATTGTAGTTTGTGCTTCACATACTTGTACTTTGTACTTTATACTTTGTGCGTTGTACTATAAATCTTGCCATGCTAATTGACGTCATGCCATAAATAGTCGCACTTGAGATCCATATTACACATTATGAGCATTGCCATTTGCATCATGGCATGTTGGAGTCCATATGTGCAAACCATTGTTGGGATGGGCTATGTTGATAATATTCTTCTTAGTTCTAAGTCTAAGGCGTCCCTGGTTGCCAGTTTCAAAAATATTTTGATTTTTACACCCAGGGTGCGTCCCCGATGTTGGAAATGATTTTGGCTTGTACACCCTAGGTGCGTCCCCAGTGTTACAGAAATGGTTTATAAATATAGTTGGACACCAAGGGTTCGTCGCTAGCATTTTGGTTTTGATAACTTGGACATTGGGTAAGTCGGAGAAAGCCTAATTTGGTTGACCTAATTCCACTGCGGTGGTAAGTCGGAGAGAGCTCAATTATGGCTGTCCTAAATCTCTCATCTTGGTACTTTGTATAGTGTGAACGTCTCTTGAATTCTCTTAGACTTTGGGTTGACACCAGCAAAAGCATCACGAGTCTTAAGGTGGGACAAACTGCTTGGGATGAATTCCCCTTGTACACCCTGGGTGTGTCCCCAGTGATACAGATTTGGTTTATACTCCCTGGGTGCGTCCCCGGTGTAGAAAATAGTTTATTAGATATTGTTGGCCTGGAGTATGGCGTAGACCCCACGCCGTTGCCATTGAGTAAATTAGTTGTGACATAAAGCCAGGCGATGTGGTTACTATTCGTAACGAGGTGCGATGATGGCTTTGGTGATCAAGTCCCATTAAGTCTAATCTAGTGATTCCCGGCGTGGAATTCATGTTCTTATCTGGGTGCATGTTGGGTTGGGCATCTGTATTTCATACACACATGTTTATTGACTTATCTGCTATCCCGTCATAAATTTGTTTGTCTCCTTGACGATAAACTGTATTGGATGTTATATGGTATGTGTTGCGGTGAATTTTGTGCTGTGAGATTAATTAGAAGGTTAGAGTGTTTTGTTTCTAGGCCTTGGCTCATGGCAATCGTGCCATAGGTGAGGAGGAGTTCTTGGAGGAAGTCATCTCAGATGGAGAAGAAGAGTTTGAAGAACAGGGTAAGTCCCAAGAGCACACGAATCCAACTGATGCATTCTGAGGAGTTGAAGCTTTTGCTTTCGTTTTTATATTCAGATTTCTCGTATTTAGTGTAATTGTTGAAATTTCTTGGTGGAACTGTAATACTTATGTACTTTTGAAGAGTTCAAAATTCGCTTATGATGTAATAACTAACGTATGTAAATATGAATGAATAGTTATAATATTTCTTTATTTATATTTATGTATGTCCCGACGTGCCCGGAGAATGGGACATCACATAAACTCTTAATTAACTCAAAAGTCAATATAATCACGTCAATATTGACTAAAGAAATGTCTCTACGTCAATACCGACTATGAGACGTGTGATGTCCCAAAATTCGAGAAACATCCAATGCAATAATAGCTAATTAAACAACGAAGAACGTATGATAATACCCATACATTCTTCAAATAATACTGAGGATTTCTGATTACACTCTTTTCGTAATTGCTACAGTTGTAATTGGAAAAGTTTAGTAAGATATGAACTTTCAATTGAAACTCTTTGCTTGATGATTATATACTTATGAATGGCTTGGCAATTTGAGAGTTTGATATTGTCTTTATATTGCACTGAAGCATCTTGTGCAATAATAATTTCATGCTAGAGAGTTGGACACAAATTGAGAATTGATAGTATTTTTTTTCTTTTGAGCAATGGCGTCTTTGAATTAGTGACAATTGACACATTCAATCTGTTTTGTTGTAATATGAATTGTTGGACATAATGCACTTTTTTCATGTTCATTATTGTTTTAGCAATATGTGCATTCGCCAGTTCTAGAGGAAACCATAAAATGTATAAATGCTAGTTGATTTTCATTGCTTATAAATCTTCACTAGTTAAAGGCCAAATAAAAGATATTTTATGTAGAATAATATTAAATACGAAAAATACGTTTAGTAGCCTAATTTGCCTCTTGATAAATGGATTTTCAGTTTGTCAAGTGACAACAAGGTTTTTTTTTTTTTGGTTAATGACAATAAAGTTGCAAAGGATGTTGTTGAGGTTTATTGGAAAAGTTATCAATGTGATGTTTTGAGCAAAGATTTGGATCAAGTGTTGATACTATGCTTTGTTTGCTAAAATTATACTTCATTGATACAATTCAAATATTGCGTAGGTTGTAATTATGAACTATGAAGCATAATGATTATTGAAATTGTAACTTTTGTTTTAGGAAGAAGGTGTGAAATTTGAACATATTAGTCAACTTTTGTTTTAGGAAGAAGGTGTGAAATTTGTACATATCAATTAGTCTAGGGTGTAAGTAGTTTACCCTACTACCACTCTCAGCACCCTTGTTTATTTGAATATATAATTGTTGTAACCAACAAATAATACTAGTTTTATTTTTTTACATGTATGCAATGGAATTTGACAAATAACACTAGTTTCTATATAATAATTTTTGTTGTTTTTGTTATGGACAATTGATAAATTATTGCAAATCTTCTTTTGTATTGATTGCATTTATCGTAGATACGTTGTTTGAATGTTAATTTTTGGATGAGTATATTTAATATTGTTACTTTTGGATAATTTTATTATTATTTTAAATGCATTGATGAATGAATATTATTATTTGTATGCTCAAGTTACCATTTATAGGCAAAATTATATGCTTCGAGATGAAAAAGAAAAGGGTAAATTACACTGACCCCTCTTGAGGTTTCTGACAAAAATAGAAACCCCCCATATGATTTAAAAAATTATAGTAACACCCTATTAGATTTGATTTTAACATCAAAGAGACCTTAACCATTAAAATTTTCGTTTAATTTAATGAAAAACCACCGTTTCATCCCAAAACCGCCCTCAAAACCATTGCCCACCCCAAAATCGTCCTCAAAATCGCCGTTTGCAACCCTCACGCAAACCCGACCACCCCACCCAAACCCTAACACAATCTCGTCCTCCTCCCCCCACCC
>JAOTRH010121862.1:0-14736 GCA_034768845.1 Heliamphora exappendiculata
TAAATTTATTTTAATTAAATAAATTTTTATAACCCTAAAAAATATTTTAAAAATCTAAGTGGGAGAGAGAATTTATTTGTAGATAAATTTCGCGGTCTCCATCACCAGTTTGTAGGTGATGCAATTAAACTCTGTGTGTCGGCAGTAAGGCCTTCCTCCTCATCGGACGAATTAATTGTGATATCACCAATACAAAACCTCTTTTAGGGATAATTCTGAATAATTGTTAGTGTCGATCACTTCTCCATCTGATGGGTTCATTACGAAGCGATTAATTTAGAATTAAGTGATAGTTAACACTTAGTTGTATATAATAGTATCATGTCCATCTGAGTTACTACTATTATATACTAAATCGAAACTATGTCAGCTGTTTAATTTTACTTGGTATGGTCAGTTGTCTAGATAGTAAAATTAAAAAGAATTGGCCTGTCTGGTCTTATGATGGATAGTAGACGTTTACCCATCGTGGCATGCTATTCACAGGTTACCAAGCTGCTGGCGAATTAATTTTAAAATGGTAGAGGAAACCAATTTAAAATAAATTCAAAATTTTGCTCATCATAATTAACAGTTTTATTTAATTATGTGATTCTCATAATTAAAATGGATTTCAACCCACTCGCTTCAATACTCAAAGGAAACAAACTTACGGGACCAAATTTTGTTGACTGAAAATGTAACTTGGAAATAGTTTTAACTACAAATGGTATTCTTTCAATACCAAAAAATATATTTATTTATGAAAAAGGTTCTTCCTCTGGGTTGAAAGGCATGAAGAAAAAAAAGATTCAAAAATAGGGAGACAGGATTTCCAGGGTAGTTAGTGGGTCACGAACTAGTGTGAAAAAGTCAAAAGGCAAATGTTCTCACTGCAACCAGACCCGGCACTAGAAAAAGCTATGTTCAGTATTTCTCAGAAAGCATAATAGATAGGGTAATTTCTATTCACTGGTTATGGAAACATGTTTAGCGGTGTTATCTACCGGTACCTGGTGTGTAGATACAGAGCCACTAATCATGTCTGCGATTCATTGTAAGGTTTTCAAGAAACCCGACAACTTAGTGATGAAAAGATTTACCTGCATATGGGCAATAATACAAAGGTAATAGCAGTTGTAGTAGAAAATGTCACTCTCAAGTTTTGGTAGAGATCGGGTTTTAATATTGAGAGATTGTCTTTATGTACATTCTATTAGAAGGAACTTAGTTTGTGTTTCTGGATTGGCTAAAGATGGATATTTGATTTATTTTAGTAACTCTGTGGTTATTAAGGATAATAAATGGGTTATCTATTCTGGTACATTGGTGGATGATCTTTATATTATTACTCCAATCTCTCCTACACTGCAACTGACTAAAACAAATAGTACATCTACATTATCATATAAGAGAAAATTTTCTTCTTTAATGAACCAAACGTTTCTTTAGCACTTACGCTTTGGTCATATTAATCTAAAAAGAATAAACAGGCTGGTAGCAGATGGACATTTGAGTTCATTGGAAGTAGAAGCACTTTCAGTATGTGAATCTTGCTTAGAGGGTAAGATGACCAAGAGGCCCTTTTCGGCCAAAGGGTATAGAGCTAAAAAACCGTTAGAGCTGGTTCATTCTGATGTATGTGGTCCTATGACAATCTGGGCTACAGGTGACTTTGAGTACTTCGTCAGTTTCATTAATGACTACTCAATGTATGGATACATTTACCCGATGCACCGTAAGTCTGAATGCTTTGAAAAATTCAAAGAATTCAAGACGAAGGCAGAGAAGCGTCTGGGTAAAAATATCAAATTACTACG
Source organism: Heliamphora exappendiculata (assembly GCA_034768845.1). Taxonomy (NCBI): domain Eukaryota; kingdom Viridiplantae; phylum Streptophyta; class Magnoliopsida; order Ericales; family Sarraceniaceae; genus Heliamphora; species Heliamphora exappendiculata. Next base: position 1,800 of record JAOTRH010121862.1, read on the forward strand.
ATCCAACCGTGAAGGAAAATACCTCTTTGGAGAGTTTAAGGACTATTTATCATAAGAGGGGATTACATCCCAGATGACTGCACCTGGCACTCCACAGCAAAATGGTGTAGCAGAAAGAAGGAATAGGATTTTTATGGAAATGGTAAGGTCCATGATGAGTTATTCAGGTTTACCTGATTCCTTTTGAGGACTCGCTTTAGAGACAACGGTTTACATTTTGAACTTGGTACCTTCTAAGTCAGTACCTTCTACTCCCACAGAATTGTGGACCGGGCGTAAGCCTAGTCTGAAACACATTCAAATTCAGAGGTGTCCAGCACATGTGCTGAAAGGGAACGTGGGTAAGTTAGAACCGAGGATGAAAAATTATTTCTTTGTGGGATATCCCAACGGCACGAAGGGTGGTCTATTTTATAATCCTAAGGATCAGAATGTCATTGTTAGTGCCAATGTCCGATTCTTAGAAGAGGATTATATTATGGATCACAGGCCCAATAGCAAAATTATCTTGGAAGTATTGAGAGAAAATACCATTAGAATGAAAAAGGAACCACAAGTCACTGATATTCCATTACCTCGTCGTAGTGGGAGAATTATCGGGACATGTGCAAATCAAGAACAGGGCGCTGATGCACAGGGTTCAGATTCTGCATAGCCTGTTATTAGTAGTACAAAAACACAGGTAGTGCATCGTTGTAGTGGGAGGGTTGTTCATCAACTTGATCGATATATGTTCTTGGGAGAGTCATTTGACAAGATCCCGACAGAACTGGATACCGAGCCCTATAACTACAATGAAGCACTACAAGGCAAAGATGTAGATCTTTGGCAAAAGGCTATGAATACAGAGATGGAATCTACGTATTCCAATCAAGTCTGGAAACTTGTAGAACCACCCGAAGGGATAAAACTTATTGGATGCAAGTGAATCTACAATAGTAAGAGAGGAGCAGACGGGAAGGTTGAAACCTTCAAATCTAGGCTTGTTGCTAAAGGGTTCACTCAGAAAGAAGGGATTGACTATGAGAAAACCTTTTTGTCGGTAGCCATGCTTAAGTATATTCGGATTCTCTTATCCATTGCCACACATTTTGATTACAAAATCTGGCAAATGAACGTCAAGATAGCTTTCCTTAACAGGAAGTTTTGACGAATGTATCTATATGATACAATCAGACGGATTCATTGTAAAGGGTCAGGATCACATGTTGTGCAAGCTTAAAAGATTCATTTATGGATTTAAGCAGGCATCGAGGTCTTAGACACTCAGTTCGATCAAGCTATAAAGTCTTATGGTTTTTATCAAAGTCTGGATGAGTCCTGTGTGTACAAGAAGCGTGACGGAAGTGTGGTGATCTTCCTAGTACTTTATGTAGATGATATCTTACTCAGCGAAAATGATGTGGGGCATTATCTACGGTTAAAGTATGGTTATCTAGACTGTTTGATATGAAGGATTTGAAAAAAGCTAGTCACATCCTTGCGATCAAGCTTGTGCGAGATCAGAAACATAGGATGTTGGGCTTATCATAAGCAAAGTATATCGATGATATCCTTGCTCATTTTAGCATGCAGGATTCTAAGAAAGGGTTTATCCCTTTCAGGCATGGAATCACTCTATCCAAGGATCAGTGTCTTAAGACACCTGATGAGATAGAGAAGTTGAAGGCGGTTCCTTATGCTTCGGCAATAGGAAGCCTCATGTATATTTTGCTTTGCACTAGACCCGACATGTACTTTTCCATTGGCATGGTTAGCAGTTATTAGTCTAATCCAGGGCTAGAGTATTGGACTGCAGTAAAGAATATAATCAAGTACCTAAAAGGACTAAGGATTGTATGTTGGTTTACCAGGCAAACAGTCTAGTACATTTGGGTACACATGCTCAGATTTTCAGCCAGACATAGAACTTACATCAGGAAACAACCTTGCAGATCCTTTACAAAGAGCTTACCGGTTAAGACTTTTGACAGTCATGTAAAGGGTATGGGAGTCAGATGTATAGCAGCATGATTTTGAGTATAAGTGAGAGATTGTTAGGGTTGTTATACTGAAAACCATGGTTTTAGTATTTAATTTTATTTTCTATTTTATAAGAATCTTTATGAGTAATGTATGCATATCATTTTTTTGTTATATATGGATGTTCAATATTCTGTATAGTATTTAATTTGGTGTGTAAAGTACGGCTTACACAGAAAATATCAAATTTTAAGTTCTTACAGAATATAAGTTTTATATTCATAGTTTATATGGAAATGGACATACCATTAGTACGACTGTGGTACAAAATTTTAGTAGGTATGTCTTGGTTATGGGAACAGATAATAGTATCGTCTATTGTTCCAACTCTCTGTGCCAGTACGCTTTTGTGTGTATTAAACGAGACATTTGGGTAATTAATTTTATACTGACTATATAAATTAATTCACACCACAAGGTTATTATGAATAGTATTTATCATCTTAATCCTGAAGTAATTATTAATTTGCGTATATTAAATATTCGTTGTATTGATTCATTAGAGGGTGCGATCTTATATGGGTCAATATTCTCGGTGAGTGGGATAACAGTATTATTTATATAGCGAATATTAATTATTGACGGAATTCACGTCCCGATAGATCGGTATTAACAATACCCCCTTAAGGAAGCATATAAGTTTTGACCGAGCCAAACCCTTCAGGTGGATTTGATTATCCGACGGTTAAATAAGTTGAGCAGAAAGGTTTAAGAAATATCTAGATGCCGATTAAATTAAATTATTAGTAATTAAATTTAATTAGCGAGAATCGAGAATCTTAATGTGGGGAGAAATTGTAAACATTTAATAACAAGAGCTCAATGCAAGAATGTCTTGAGATTATGGGTCAGAGTGCAATTACAGTTCTTTAGTGGTGTGAACTATAATTCAGTATTTTATGAAAATTGCAAAAACCGTGCGTCTTTCCATAATTTCTGAAATCGTTGGTAGGTATCTGTGTTCCACTAGAAGTCTTACTCATAAATTACTCTCGAGGTCCTTGCTGTAGCCCTATATATACGCGAGTAGGCTGAACCAGTTTGATATCTCACCATATCATAATATATATTTTATCTTTCAAGATTAAATATATATGGGTTCTGCCGGTATAAGTTCTTGATAGTCCGTATCCCACATTACGTTCAAGGATCGCGTAAGGGCATACAGTAGAAGATTTGACTAAAGCTTCAACTCGGAATCAAATCGTAGTTGAAGAATCAATAGACAAAAGGTATTCTTCTAAATTAACTTTGGTTACACGGGTTTTATTTTGGTCGTTCGACGTCAATAGTTTTATTTGGAGCCCGTTTCAACGTTTGCCCATCCAGTTAATTTTTTACCGAAAATCGTTTGTAAAAACAATGATCTTAGCAGTTTTGCCTCCAACACATCTTTGTCCTGAAGTGCTTCATTATAGTTACAGGGCTCGGTATTTAGTTTTGATCGGATCTTGTCAAAAGACTCTTCTAAGAACATATACCGATCAGGTTGATGAACAACCCTTCCACTACGACGAGGCATTACCTGTGTTTGTGTATTAGCAGTAACACGCTGTGCAAAATCTGATCCTTGTGCATTAGTACCATGTTTTTGATTTGCACTTGTCTTAATAATTCTTCCACTACGACGAGGCAATGGTGGTCCATCTTTTGTTCTATTGGTATTTCTTCTTAGTTCTTTCAAAACAATATTACTTTTGGGCTTGTGATCCATAATATAACCCTCTTCCAAGAATCGAGTATTGGTGCTAACAATGACCTTATGATCCTTAGGATTATAAAATAGACCACCTTTCATTCCCTTGGGATACCTTACAAAGAAACAGACTTCTATCTTCAATTCCAACTTACCCGTGTTCCCTTTCAACACATGTGCTGGACACCCTCAAGTCCGAATGTATTTCAGATTAGGCTTACACCCGGTCCACAATTCTGTGGAAGTAGAAGGTACTGACTTAGAAGGTACCAAGTTCAGAATGTAAGCTGCTATCTCTAATGCGAGTTCCCAAAATGAATCAGGTAAACCTGGATAACTCATCATGGACCTTACTATTTTCATAAGACTTCTATTCTTTCTTTCTGCTACACCATTCTGCTGTGGAGTGCCAAGTCCAGTCAATTGGGATGTAATTCCCTATGATGATAAGTAGTCTTTAAACTCTCCAAAGAGATATTTTCCACCACAGTCGGATCGCAGTGATTTGATACTTTTTCCCATACGCTTCTCTGCCTCCGCCTTGAATTCTTTGAATTTTTCAAAGCATTCAGGCTTATGGTGCATCAGGTAAATATATTCATACCTTGACTAGTCATCAATAAAACTGACGAAGTACTCAAAGCCACCACTAGCCTGAATTGTCATGGGACCACACACATCAGATTAAACCAGCTCTAACGGTTCTTTAGCTCTATAGCCTTTGGTCGAAAAGTGCATCTTGGTCATCTTACCCTATAAGTAAGATTCACAGACTAGAAGGGCCTCCACTTCTAATGAATTCAAAAGTCCATCTGTTTCCAGTTTGTTTATCATTTTTAGATTAATATGACCCAAGCGTAAGTGCCAAAGAAACGTTTGGTTCGTTAAAGAATGAAACTTTCTCTTATATGGTAAATTATATGTGTTATTCATTTCAGTTGGTTGCAGTGTAAGAGAGATAGGAGATACGATATACAGATCATCCACCAATGTAACAGAACAAATAAATTGTTTATTTTTTTTCACAACAACAGAGTCACCAAAATAAACAGAATATTTATTCTTTATTAAGCTCGTGACCGAAATTAAATTTCTCCTAATCGAAGGTACATAAAGACAATCTTTCAGAAGAAGTGTCCTATTTTTATTAAAATTGAGAGTGACATCTCCTATAGTAATTGCTGCCACCCTTGTATTATTGCCCACGTGCAGGTGTATTTCCCCATCACTAAGCTGCCTGATTTTCTGGAACCCCTACAAAGAATTACAGACATGATTAGTAGCTCCCGTATCTACACACCAGGTACTGGTAGATAACACCGCTAAACTTGTTTCAACTACCAGTGAATATAAATTACTTGGTTTGTTCTGCTTACTGAGAAAAATTGAACACTGCTTTTTCCAATGTCTAAACTGGCTACAATGATAGCACTTGCCACTCAGCTTCTTCACACTAACTTTTGGTCCCTTAACTGCTTTTAGAGCTACGCCTCCCTGTGTCTGAACCTTTTTCTTCTTCATGGCTTTTAACTTAGATGAAGAACCCTTCTCAGCTATATACACAGAACTTGGTTTCCTAATAACACCCTTGGCTGCTTGAAGTTCCTTAAGAAGTTCTGCCAATGTGAAGCTGACCTTGCTCATGGTATAGTTTAGGCAAAACCTGTAATAACAAGAACTCAATATACGAATAAAAAAGAAAAAAAATCTCGAACCTATGTTTGGTAAGAGGAACCGGCCCGACCGTTTAACCTTTTTGAGCCTGAGATTCGGGAAAGAGGGGGGGACCACACAAGCATATATTAAAACCCTAATGTTGAAGATAAGAATTCAAAGTTATAAGTCCAGGTCATTAAAGATAAGAGTTACGCTCGAAAAGTCAAGAAACGAACCAATGTGAAAATACCCAAATTTTTTCCTATAATTAAATAAAAAATATTATTTTGATATATATATATATATATATACACTCAAGTGGCTAGACCTAGTAATTTGTGCCAAACTTAGTGACCAAGTTTCATGAACCCAAGTTAAAGTAAAGTAACTAAGGTTAGGCATACTAACCCATGGTTAAGGAAGCATCTCAAACAAGCTTTACCCACCAACTTTTTCTATACAAAAGGCAATTAAATCTATCATTTCTTCTCTATATTTCATTCCATAGTGAGAGGAGAGAAAAAGAAGAAGAAAAGAAGAAGAAAGAAGGAGGAGAAAGAACTAAGGAAATTTAGAAATCCATGGAGCTAAAGCTAAGTCCAAGGCCTTCTATCACCAAGAAATAACTTCTAAACAAGGTAATCAAGGCTCTAAAACATCTGGGTTTATACATATCAAATACCTCTTCCATCATTTTCAAACACAAATCAAAGATTAAGAACCGAAAATGAACCAAAAAGGCGTCATGATGAGATTTTGGTGCTTTTGGTGTGGGTGTTGTGTTTTTGGAGTTTGCATGAGGTTTTCTAAGGATCTGGAGTTTTATTATTTAAGAGTACAAATCATGTATGTAAATAAGATAGATCAACTCTTGTCACACATGGTGCTAGGAGGTTTGAACTAAACATGGCCTACAAATTGAGCTTTTCCACCTCTCTGCCCTAATCTTTGGAATATCATTACTCAATGTAGAAAAATATTACAAACATGTTCTTTATATCCAGACCTAGGTTTTATCCAGCAGCTGGTTGCTAGGGATGAGACGGTTAGGGAGAGGGTGCCTGAGGCGAGGGCTACTGTGGCGAGGCAGGAGTTCCGGTGTATGGATCCGCCTACCTTTCCTGGAGATCCTGATCCTCTTGTAGCGACGGAGTGGCTGGAGTTGGTGTCTCGAATTCTGGATACATTACAGATTAAGGAGGATGAGTTGCAGGTATCATTTTCCACTTTTCAGTTGAGGGGCGGTGCTCATCAGTGGTGGAGATATTCCAGGACTACAGTGGGGGCCACATGGGTAGCTTTTACACGAGTCTTTCTGGAGAGATATTTCCCAGCTTCGAGGAGGGACTTGCGCATGGAGGAGTTCTATTCTCTTACCCAGGGGACCATAGACATCATGCAGTACGAGGCTAGGTTTACGAGCTTGTCTCGGTTTACACCAGAGGTGGAGTGCACAGATGAGTTGCTTTCGATGAGGTTTGAGCGGGGTTTGAGGCCGGCGATCAAGGAGCAAGTGGATGTGATGGGATATCGTGTGTTCGAACAGCTAGTGAAGGCAGCAGCGAGGGTTGAGAATGCTTTGGCAGAGACTCGAGCTTCGAGGGAGGCCAGGACACCGCAAGGTGGGACGGAGGTGCAGATAAGTGGGCGTGCCAACAAGAGGCAGAGGCCCTTTGGTACTAGTTTTCACCCATCAGGGTTACCACAGCAGTTTTCAGCACCAACACCATTAGTGGCTTCTTCTGGGAGGTCAGAGCAGAGAGAGTTTATATGTTTTCGATGTGGATAGCTTGGGCATCGTAAGGTGGATTGCCCACAGCCGAGGCCATCCCAGAGTTTGGCACCAGTGCAGCCGCAGGGGAGGGAACTGCCTATTTTCTATGAGTGTGGACAGTCCGGACATATTCGCAGGGATTATCCTCAGAGAGGCAATGCGCCGAGCAGGGAGGAAACACTAGTGGGTTCGTATGTGCCAGGTTTAGCTGCGTACCGACAGCGGCCTTCTACAGTTCAGGTTTCCCAAATGACAGACAGGGGAACGTCAGTTCAGTCGATGTGACAGTCGATAGTGCCGAGTATTGGTGGACATGACAAGATGGGATTGCCCCGACCGTATTCTATGATAGCTCCTAGTGCACCCAGGGCACCGATAGTGCCAGATAATGCGGAGATGCCTTCAGCGAGCAGAGGTACTTTCTGAGTATGCAGGCTTTGGGCCAAGTTTTTCATTGCATCTGTTTGGGAATTGATGATGGATTCTGTGGATGGGGTGCTGTGTTTAGATGGTGGTTGATAAGGTTGTGAGGTTGGGGTGAGTGTAGATTCTGTGTGTTGGAGATAGTTGGCCATTGTTTAGGATGCCTGACCTTGTTTGACTATATCCTAGGAATGGTTTGGCTGACCATCTCGTGCACTTGTGTTGATTGTGATCACCGGGTTGTTTCTGTTGACCTAGAGTTGAATTTTGGGGGCAAAATTCCTTTAAGGGGGGTAGAGTTGTGAAACCCTGACCCGTTTTCTTTTTTCAGCGTTTTCGAACGCGCGTTGCGTGTTTTGTTGAAGCATATTTTTAGTGCTTTTGATGCATGTTTGAGGGTAGATATGCATGCAGGGTAGGTTCCCGGGGCCGTGGGCCGCTGTGGAGTGAATCTTTAAAATTTTCTAAAAAATATATTTTGAAAGCCTATAAATAGCTGGAGTTAGATATTTTCATAAAGATATTTCGTGAAACTTAACTCCTAAGCTTCATATTTTCTCTCTACCTTCTCTCTAAGTTCGCGGGGGCCTGGGGCTCGGTTTTCAACAATCAGACTGCGGATTCTTGGTATCGACATCGAGGGCTACGCAACCATCCTGTCAGATTTTGATTTTGACGAAGCTTAATTTTGCACGTGGATCGAGGCATCGAGTTTTCAACTCACCAAGGTAGGATTCTAGACCTGTATGTTGTATAAGGGTGCTATGGGTAATTGGGTGTCTTTTTACCGGTTAGATCTTCGTAGATCTGACTTTGTATCAAAATGGGTTTTTGGACTTAAAACTAATTTCTCGTCGATTTCGTGGATGGAATCAGGCGTAGGGAGTTTCTTTGGAGGTCTCGGTGTTAGGCCTAGATGTGTGGGTGTTCACGATTGTTGAATCAGTGTTTGGAGGCTTCGATTCGAGGCTTGGAGGGTTGAACCCGTAGCTCAAAAATAGTTTTTGGGTGGGTTCAGTCGACTGAACTCATAGGTTGAGTCAACTAGATCATAGTTCTTGGGGTTCAATCGATTGAACTCATAGGTCCAGTCGACTGAAGTGGCTCGACTTGGCGTTTCGTGTTTCCAGTGTGTTTTTCAATCGACTGGGGTTGGGTCCAGTTGACTGAAGCTGTGGGCTGTTGGTTTTGTGGTTTTGGATTGGTTCCTTGGTTTCCAATCGGTGTCCTATGGTATTCAATTGATTAATTATGGGGTTAATTGATTCAAATACCTGTGGATTCCTTTTGGGGCTTCGGTTGGTCGTGTGGTGGCTTGGGGGTCGGGTTGTGGCCTCGGGTGGTTAGGTGTCGTCCTTGTGGATGACGTGTGGGTGTGAGATGTGGATGTGAAGCACGGTTGTGTGCGTGTTGGTTATGTGAGTTTAATGTGGGTCCGTGGTTCAGTTTTGAGGTGTTGGTTCGGGTGAGAATCGATTTGAGGGAGGTTCGGGTGTTGACATCCAGGTTAGGTGTTGGTTATCCCGGTGTGGGCAAGTCATTCGGGTGTCGAATGACGGGTGTGTGGCATGTGATGACGTGTCGGGTTATGTGGCGAGTAACGTCGTGGTGTGAGGTTATATATGGCTACATGCTTTTATAACAGGCTTTATATAGGCTATAGCTGTAGTTTATTCATGCATGGATTATGTAATGTGATTTACATAGCTTTCGGTAGCGTTATGTGTAACGTGGTTTATGCTTTAAAACCCTAAGTTTTATAAGCATGTATGTGGGCTCTACGGAGCGAATGCATGTAGTGCATGTTGTGTGAGTCGCGTGTGTATCATGTGACGCGATTTGGGATACGTAGTGATAGTACGTGATTATGCATTAATTACTGGTTTAGGTTTGCATGAATATGAATGGTATGGTGCATTAATGGGGTGGTGGCCCGTCGGTGAAAGTCCGACAAGGCACGTCTATTAGGTAGTGACCCGTCGGTGAAAGTCCGAGAAGATGCTTTGACTGGGCGGCGACCCGTCGGTGAAAGTCCGAGAAGACGAATTGATCATGGCTTGCATGAACTGCATTATAGGATGGATAGACCAGTTTTCAAATTATTTTTAAGATGCGCGTGAATCACGATCTAAAAATTATTTTTCAACTGTTTTCAAGACTCTTGTGTGCGAGTCAAAACATGGTTTGTATCCTCGCTTTTCTTTGCATGTAAAATCGTTTTTAATGGCTTGAAAGAGAGTAAAAAACTGCACTTCGATTTCCTAGCATGTTTTGTTTATATTGCATGCTTGTCTAGTTTCTGCTGAGCATTGGCTCACGGTATGGATAAAATATTTTTAGGTACTGGTCACGCAGGTTGATCAGGAGGTTGCTGGAGGAGCGGAAGAATTATAGTCTTCCTTTTTGTTTCTTTCTGTTACTTGTATATTGTAACATGTTTTACTGTGTTGGGGCCGTGTAGTGTATTCTTTTGGCGTTGGAGCCTCATGTAATGTTGCCATTTGGCATTTATATATAATGCATATATGGTTTATCTCTGAGAGTGTATTCTCGGGTTTGGTTTTATCTGGTTATTTTTAGGTGTTTCACGTGGCCCGGAGTTTGGGGCGTGACACCATTAATTGAAAGTGTGGGAGTCAGATATATCCAAGATTGCCTTTAGGACTTGTTACGAGCATTATGAATTTCTTGTGACACCTTTCGGGATTAACGAATGCTTCTACTGTGTTTATGGACCAGATAGATCAGGTGTTGAAGAGCTTTCTAGACCAATTCATAATTGTGTTCATAAATGACATTCGAATATATTCTCGGAGTGAGGAGGAACACAGGGAACATTTAAAGATTTCTTTGCAGATCATGAGGAAGCACCAATTGTATGCAAAAATTTGAAAAGTGTGAGTTTTGGTTGGATCGAGTGGTGTAGCTGGGTATGTTATATTTGGAGGGGGAATACAAGTGGACCCAATGAATGTGGAAACGGTAGTCAATTGGAAAAGGCCCACTAGCGTGAATGAGAAACGAAGCTTTTTGGGGTTAGCTGGTTATTATCAGCGTTTTATTCAGGACTTTTCCCTAATTGTGAAGCCCTTAACTCGGTTAACTCAGAAAAATGTCAAGTTTGAATAGTCCAACGGATGCGAACGAAGTTTTTAAGAGTTGAAGTCCAAATCAGTGTCAGCACCTATACTTACCCTTCCGTCAGCCAACGAGGGCTTTGTTATTTATGGTGACGCGTCACACCAAGGTTTGGGTTGTGTATTGATGCAATACAAGAAGGTTATCGCCTATGCGTATGGAAAATTAAAATCTCATGAGAAGAATTACCCTACCCACGATCTAGAGTTAGCTGCAATCGTTTTCGCGCTCAAGATATGGAGACAATATTTGTACGGCATCCCTTGTGAGATCTTTACGGATCACCATCGTTTGAGGTATATTTTCACCGAGAAAGAGCTGAACTTGAGGTAAATGAGATGGATGGAGTTAATTAAGGATTATGGATGCACGATTCACTATCATTCGGGGAAGGCTAACGTCATAGCGAATGCCCTAAGTTAAAAACCATTGGGGGAAAATAGTGCATCTACGAGCAATACAAGCTGGTACATTTTCTAAAATGCGAACACTTCGAACCCATCTTGCCATAAGAAATAATGGAGGCTTATTAGCAACTCTAAGCGTAAGACTAACTTTTTTTGATCAAATTCAAGCAGCACAATTGGCGAATAATCAAGTGGTCAAGATAAGGGCAAAAACAGCTGCTAAAGGGAAGATAAAATTTGAAATTTGAAATGACGTGTTGTGGTTCGGTCATAGATTGTATGTGCCCAATAATGGGGAGTTGAGGAGGCAAGTCTTAGATGAAGCACATAACTCAACATACACCATGCACTCTGGAAGTACGAAGTTGTATAGAGATTTAAAGGAAATATATTGGTGAATTGGGATGAAGAAGGACGTAGAGAATTTCGTGTCAAGATGTTTAGTTTGCCAGCAAGTTATGATTGAACACTAGAAGCCAACAGGATTATTACAACCGTTACTAGTACCCGAGTGGAGGTGGAAATATAATACCATAGATTTCGTAACCGGACTCCCTTGAACACCCAAGGGGAATGGTGTTATTTGGATAATTGTAGATAGGTTGATGAAGTCAGCTCACTACCTCCTAATAAAGATGACGTATTCTGCTGATCGATTTGTACGGCTTCATATCGATGAGATCATTAGGCTACACGAAGTACCAGTATCTATAGTATTGGACAGAAACCCACGTTTTACGTCCTAGTTTTGGCCAAGCTATCAAAAAGCATTGGGGACTACTTTAAAGTTTAGCATGGCTTTCCATCTACAGACTGACGGTCAATCGAAGAGAACAATTTAGACCTTAGAAGATATGCCTAAAGAATGTGTTCTAGACTTTGTTGGAAGTTTGGAGGAACATTTATCGTTGATCAAGTTCGCATATAACAATAGTTTTCAGTCAACTATAGGGATGGCCCCTTCGAGGCGTTGCACGGTAGAAAATGTAGAAACCCAATTTGTTGGAAAGAAGTCGGAGAGAGGAAGTTATTTGGACCCGAGATAGTTTAAATTGCCCCTGATAAGATTAAGTTGATCTGAGAGAGATTGAAGCAATCGCAACACAGGTAGAAGAGTTGTGCAGATAATCAAGGATGCGACCTGGAGTTTATAGTGGGGCACCGTGTGTTCTTAAAGATAGCACCATGGGAGGGTATGATTAATCCAACAGAGTTTTTCCCTATAAAGGTGTGTGTAAGCCCGGCAAGGGTGTGTGCGTGTAAGTCCTACAAAGGTATTGTGCGAAGCCCGATAAGGGCGAGGGTTGGTCTTCAAAGGCATTGAGTTGTAGTTCCTTTTAAGAGTATGTGTTAGCCTTTAATGGTATTTTGAATTGTTGAATAGAGTCGTGCGTTAGAAACTATTAGTTTGAACAGTGGCTTTGGCTTTAAAGCCATATCATGAGAAATATTCATGTCTCTTTGAGCAAGGTATGTAAATTTTGAGGATGAAATTTCTTAAAAGAGGGTAGATTGTAATAACTGGAACTCAATGTACGAATAAAAAAGAAAGAACATCTCAAAAGAAATGAAATCTCGAACCTATGTTCGGTAAGAGGAACTGGCCCGACCATTTAACATTTTCGACCCCGAGATCCGGGAAATAGGGGGCCCACACAAGCATATATTAAAACCCTAATATTGAGGATAAGAATTCAAAGTTATAAGTTCAAGTCGTTTAAGACAAGAGTTACACTCGAAAAGTCAAGAAACGAACCAATGTGAAAATACTTGAAGTTTCTCCTACAATTAAATAAAAAAAATTATTTTGATATATATATA
>JAOTRH010121873.1:0-14736 GCA_034768845.1 Heliamphora exappendiculata
ATAAAATATTTTATCGTTAAAAATATTTTAAATATAAAATAATTTTATAAAAATAATTTTTTTACTTGTATTTTTTAGTATTTGATTAACATTTAAAAAATATTTTCATTAAAATAAAAAAAAAAAAAATTGCCACCATATATGGTTTCTAACTCTATATTTGTATCTGTATCTGTATATATATATATATATCTCTCTCTCATTTTCATATCATCTCTCCTAAATATTTTTATTTATTATGAGAATAATAAAATGCGAGAATAATTAGGTGAACAAATCAGGTGAAGGTTTGTGAAGTGAAATTTCAAAATTAACCTACAAATTAATTTTTTATAAGTTAAATTTGGTTTAATGAGGTAACATATTTTACTAAAAAAAATATTTTACATAGGTATTATTAACCAAATAATAAAAAATAAAAAAAATATTTTACGTCGAAAAAAATGGAGTCTAGGTGAGTTGTTTTTTATTTTTTACATATCTAATAAAAATGAGTCATTGTTATTCTACACAAATTATATTTTGTTACAAAATTAAATATAAATATTATATAAATAATAACACGTAATATTCCAAAACTACTGAATAATGAGTCAAAATTTTAGGCAACTTGGTGGCCAGACATGCAGAACAAAGATACAAAACAAAGCCGTCTCTTTCGAAATCGCCACTTTATCATTATCTTGAACTTTCTTGGTTGTAAAGAATCTTATACAACTGGCTCGTGACAACTACCCATGTATATATATATAAGAACATTATTCAGAAACGTCATGGCGAACACAGAATTTTGTTTGGCCAAATTATGTAGTTTCTAAATTGATAATCAAAGTAAATCTCCATAAAATCACATTATTTATAATATATATATATATATATATATTTTGTTGATGAAATTTTGAGTTCTACAACTTATGTAGAATTTATTTGAACTACACAACGATCAGTTGGGTTGTTGTATCATGGAGGGGACAAGTCAAATTTTAAAATTTGCTGCATCGGTCTTAGATTTTGTCATCCACATAGGACTTAAATCTCTTTAAAGAGAATGAGATATCCGTGTCTCAGTATGTTCTGAAGTTGCTTATTTTTTCTAATTATTGTATTTCAAAAATATCAATTTGTTGGTATTTTCTAACATCTTGTTTGGTAAAAAACAAAAAATCTAAAATGCTACAAAGTCAAATCAAAACATTAACTCATAGAATATTTTATTTAAAGCCCTACAATTTTTAAAATACAATAATACCTCTATTTATAACTTATTTACTACCATCACCAACTAAATATAATTGTTAATATCAAATATATAGAACGGTAAAACTATTCACTTCGAATAAAAAGCAAAAATACTAGCTTTTTATTCAAACAACTAATTTTAAAAAAAAAACTAGCTTAAAAATTAACTTACCAAACAATCTACTTCAAATACAATTTAATTTTTTTTGCTAAAAACACATAATTAGAAAAAACAAGCAACACCAGAACAGGCTGAAGTGCAGATATCTCGCTCTCTTTAAGGAGATTCAAGTTCTCTACGGTTGACAAATCCCGAGACTGATGTAGCAGACTTTAATATTTGACTTGTCTCCTCTAGGATACAATAGTCCAAATGATCGTTGTGCGGCTCAAACAAACTCTGCATAAGTTATAGAATCCAAATCTCCACCAATAAGAACACCCTTCTTTGGCCCGTAATCTCTGAAATATTTTGTATGAAAAATGTTTGTTTGTTTTCATCTTCTTAATTAATTAGAAACGGGAGGGATGTTGATCTATTTATAGAGAGAAAAATAGGAGAATGAAAAAATAAGATCATAAATGGATAATTGGCCAGATATATCCGTTCATGAATGGGATATGAACAAGAATAAATAATATACATGCATTTATGTATATATATATTAATTTAATAATAACATTTATTTTCTATAAATACATATATGAAAACCATTAGTTTTTATAATTTATACAATTAATTTAATTAATATTAAAAATATCACCAACACGGGCAACCTTGGCTTTTTATCTTTTTTAGTTAAAAAAAAACTAAAAAATCAAAGTTGACAATCAGGATAAACTATAAAAATAAGTATGATAGAAAGATAAAAAAAATCATATTGTATACTAAAAAAAAATAGAGTGCGTGTACTAGAGAGAAATTATACGAAGAAAAAATAAATGAAAAGAACTAAAATTTGTCAAAATTGAAAAAAAAAAGGTAAATAAGGGTGATATCAATTTAGCAAATTGTCATTTGTTTAGTAATAGTAATTCTTAAGACAAATCAAATTTTTAATGAGAGAAAATTATCATTTATTGATTAGAAAATTAAAATATTTTAAATAAATTATCAATGCAAGATTTAATGGAAACAATTGACTCCACTCGCCTTAAGCTGTCTATGCTAAAAAAGTAAAAATAAATTATTATTAATTTAAAAAAAAACAGACTCAAATTGTCTTTTGATAATTATATGTTGTTTTTAGTGAATTTTTTTAACTTTAATATGAAAAAAAAAAATTTAATTAAAACATTTAATAAGAACCAAAAAAATAAAAATAAATAGTCTAAATCTAACACACGCTTAATAAATAGTTTTTTACACACTCAAGGATGGATTAAGGGGAGCGTTTAGGAACAGTAGTCACCATTAATTTTTCAAAATACTCTTCTATTATTATTATTATTATTATTATTATTATTATTATGTTACAAAAAGAATTTACATTATCTTAATTTAAAGGAAAAAGAACAAAAGTTACTCTCAACCGCCTGCACTATCTTATTATACTAAGTACTAACTCAAACTATTTTAAATAATTTCACCATTTAAGATGTTGCTTTGGTAAAAATCCAACAGTTCTTCAGATTATTTCAAATATTATTTCTCACTTAGTTTCCTTTTAAATTAGTTATATTATATTTGAATTATATTTAATGAGAAAGAAAAAATGGTATAGAATACAAGTATTGTAAGGATTTCTCATGCATCTTTTTTAAAATTAAAAAGAAACGCAAGAAAAGTGAGTATCTTTGGTAAATATATATTTTAGTGTGTAGATAGGAAGAATTAGAACCATTGAGAAGACGATAAAGTCCAAGTCGAGAGTTCTTATGGATCGGGAGTAGATATTACGAAATAAATCATTGAACGGATAATGAAAAAATCTATCGAATCATGGATTTATGTGTGAAAAAAAACTTAAAACACGTGTAGGTTGATAGAAGGTAGAGCTGCTGACGCTCTTAATAACTCAATTAGCTAACGTAACAGAGGTTGTTCAATTATACAAATTCGACTGGAAAAGGAAATATCAAAGGGATTTTAAAGGAATTTCACACCAGATACTGAGTCACTCAAGGCTTGAGCAACTCGTGGTGAGTAGCTCGAAGGTTACAGAGCAAGAGGGAATTGTGTTTCCTAGAGAGACAGTTAATTAGACCTTGAGCTGTCGAGAGACAGGGTTTGAGCTACACACCCCGAGTGAGTCAGCTACTTCTAGTTGCTCAACTTCTATTTAAGCATTGAATACCAAATCGATCATCGAGTGACCAGCCTGAGTCGGCTATAACTTACTCCAGAAGCTCCACTGTTGGGTATTCAAGTGGAAGGAAGACTCAAGATTAATATATTCGAGCCATTGCGACCCGAGTTGCTGGGGTCTCCAGTAGCTCGACTAACTAACCTGACTGCTCATGGTAAATGGGTATGAGTTATTTCATAGCATAAATTATGAAGCGTAGTCCTAATTACGAATGAAGATATTTCACAGCACATACTGTGAAGCATAGCACAGACTATGACAGTAACTCTGACTACTTAATTAATATTGCCATGACACATAGCATGAAGACAGCACATTCTACTACCATGGCATAGACCATGAAGACAGCATCAACTGTGAATGTAACTTTGACTATCTAATCGAAATGCAATAGTACAAACTATGCGATTCAGCACACACTAAACAACGTCAAACATGTATAATACAGGCTATATTCGCATAGATTCCTTTGAGAATCAAAAGATTGTCTTAGAGACAATGAATACAATGGTAGTATAATCCTACACGGGATGTTAGAAGACATGTGACTTGGTGGGTAAGGAAAGAACTTGTCATACCATGGGACTCATCTACTTAAGTCATTCAAGTGACTCCTGAGTCACTCGACCCGAGTGGGTTGGGTATTTGACCAGAACATGTAGGGTCTCCGAACACCCATTTGTTAACCTAGTTGAGTTGGAGTAAAAAAATACCTGGTTGATTTTTGAAATAGAATTCTTTGATTCTCCAAGATCACCTTTCATCATCTAATTACATATCTTAGGAAGTTCTATTCTAATCCTAACAAAACTCATCTGAGGGTTATAAATAGAAATGAATAGTCGTACTTCTAGGGTTATAAATAGGAATGAATAGTTGTTCATGTTGTATATACTTCAAACTCGATTAGTTTTTTCTTTCACCAAACATGATTTATTTTCGTTTGGTATTTTTTGACTATTTCACATATTTTGCCTATCTGTTTATTATTTTTTTGATTCCAAAAGGACTCTACATAGTGTACAATATATTCATCTACTTATTTTTATATATTTTATATATCAACTTATTTATTTATTTTTATTTTATAATTATTATCTAATAAAAAAAACTTCTCCACCTTCCCTTCCGCCTTCTTTTCGTTTAGGAATGCGTCGTTCATCTCATGTAAAAAGAATATATCTAAATTTGTGTGAATTTTGTAGTGATTTGTATTGTTAAAACTAGTAGCTTATAAATTATAATTTATAGTAGAAGTTTTAAATTTTTGATAAAAATTATAACTAATTAAAATATAATAAAAAGTAGTTAATTATAAACTATAGTAAAAATTATAAGTATTTAATAAAATTTATAACTTAAAATTAAAATTAGTAATAAAAAACAAAAAAATTACTCATAATTACTTTACCAAATACTCTATTTCTAATCAAACAAAAAAAATATTTATTTCTCCACCCACCCTTTCCCCTTCTTGTGGTTTAAAAATAAGCTATTTACCTGTGTAAAAAGAATGGCTCTGTTTGGATAAATTATTTATTTATTTATTTGACTTATTTAGCTTTAAATAAGCAACATCATTAGAGAAGTTAAATAAATATAATTTAAGTCAATAAGTAAATAAGTAAATAAGTTAATAAACTAATTAAACAAGATTTAAGTCAATATTATTCCAAACATACTTGCTTATTTAAGTCAATAAGCAAATATAAACAAATAAACAAATAAACAACTTAAATATCCCAAATTAATTTACTTATTTATGTTTTTATTTATTTTATAATAAATAAATGAGCAATTTATCCAAACGGAGCAATATGTCAAATTTGTATGAATTTGTCCACGTACCAAAACTACATTATTTGTAAGTTAAAACTATCATTTTCCTTAAAGCGTCCATCTTTGTGTACGAGGACAACCATTATCCATATAAATATATCATCCACACATCTCTATTATCAACCACAACTCAATCACACTAAACGATATTCCAATTCCAAGTCCCCTGCACGTTTCTCTCGTCATTGTCCATCTCAAATCCAGTTCTCAAACAAATGGGAGGTCGATTCACTAATCTTCTGCTACTCGTCTGGTCGATTTCTCTCATCACCTTCTTCTCCTTCCCTCACTTGACGTCGGCGCAACTCAGACAAAACTTCTACGCCAATGTCTGTCCCAATGTCGAAACCGTCGTTCGGAACGCCGTCCGCCAGAAATTTCAACAAACCTTCGTTACAGTTCCGGCGACTCTCCGTCTCTTCTTCCACGATTGCTTCGTTCAGGTAATTACTCCATACTTTTAATCGGAATCGATCAGAATTGGACTTCTGTTTGTTGAGAATTTGGAGCGAATTCAAGTAATTGTAACTCGATTTGATAAGAAACAGAAATGTTTTGTTTCAATTTTTGTGTTATTGTTGTTGATGTGTGTGTGTGTGTGTGTGTGTGTGTGTGTGTGTGATAGGGTTGCGATGCTTCTGTAATAATTGCGTCAAGCGGAACGAACACAGCCGAGAAGGATCATCCGGATAATCTGTCGCTGGCGGGAGATGGATTCGACACCGTCATCAAAGCGAAAGCGGCCGTCGACGCGATTCCCAGTTGCAGGAACAAGGTCTCCTGTGCTGACATTCTCGCCATGGCTACCCGAGACGTCGTTGCACTGGTTAGTTTATTTGTAATTGTATGCTCTTGGGATTTAATTAGTAGGGGGCAGGGGGTGTTTGGTAACTGGGTTAAAGTCCATAAGGCAAGGAATATGGTTATGTCCCAAAGTTAGGCATTATTGCGGACGTAGCTTTATGCTTTATGCTTTATGCCAAACGGAACAAGTTGTTTTAAGCTAAAAGAGGATTTCTTTATTATTATTGTGTAATGCGTAGATTGTTATTTGGATGGTGATGGATAATAATAATGATGCAGTCTGGTGGGCCATCGTACGCTGTAGAGTTAGGAAGATTGGATGGGCTGAGCTCAACAGCAGCAAGTGTGAACGGGAAGCTCCCTCAGCCTGGCTTCGGTTTGAACCAGCTCAATGCCTTGTTTGCTGCTAATGGCCTCTCCCAAACCGACATGATTGCCCTCTCAGGTAACAGAAAACACTAGACAATGTTGGTTCTTTTTATTAAATAAATAGGAGCAGAGATCGATGGAATTAGGAGTTCATCATCTCGGGGTCACAATTTTCTCTTTTTGGGTGTTAGTATTAACTATTATATATGTTAATAAGAGAATAGAAAATTAGTAATTTAGCTAAGATAAGGAAGAATAAATAAAATTGATATTTAAATCTCTAAAATATATAAGGAAAATTAAAAAAAAGTGTAATATAATTGCTATTTTGTATATTTCAAATCCATAATATATATTTCATAATAAAAATCGATTGTAAAGCCATTTTGATATTTTCCTTTTTTGGTAGTGGAATTGGCTGCTACTCTGCATGACATGCTCAATAGCTTGTGATTGGCTGTGTAATTACGTCGCTGGGCAGTCAATATGCAGCCCTAGGATGATGGCAGAAAATTACTGAATGGTCTAAGATCATTGTCTCATCCTTTTTGTCCCTTTTTGTTTTTTGTCCCCCACATAGTTCAAATCGAAAAAATTAAGATAATGTTTTATTGATTGAATTAATAATAAAGAGATATATAATTTCAATTAATAAGTAATTTTATATAACTAGAATGAATGAATTATTAATACCATATTCTCATAAGTATTGTATATCTTATATTTTGTAGGATTAGTTATTCAATGCACAATTCTCACACTACTTGTTAAATTTAAATGAAAAAATATAATCTTATAAATTATATAATTCAATCACATGTCTAATCCAATTAATCAAATACGATTTAATAGTGAAGAATTCATGGCATTAAAAATTATCTCTTCTCTAGGATAACTTTTCTCTCTTCTCTTGATTATTTTCTCTTTTTATTTAACAAACAAAAAATATTATTTAACTATTATTTTATATTTTATCTTATTTAAGTAAGCACAATACAAATAATAACATGGTAGGTATAATCTCATTACTATCCCAAAATATTAAAACATATATGTGAGATTTATGTATTACATACATATTCTTCTACTTTCTCCTAATCAAATCAGATACAATGGACATGGAGCCAATAATTTTTTAAGTCAGCTATTTGTCTTTTTTTTGAAATTTGTGCTAACTTGTTTATCACATTTTTTTCCCTTTAATTTGTCTAATAGTTGAAAATAATTTAATATATTTTAAAAAAAAATAATAAATCTTAACTTGATGCTTTTAACTTTTAATGTTTAATTTTTAATAATTAAAATTTAACTTATGTTCAATTGCAATAAACAATCATAGCAAGATAAAAAAAATTCCATTAGCTCAAAGCTACACATTTGAAATTTAAGGACCAATGAAAAACTTCAAGGGATAAATCTAGTAGTCAAGATTTGAGAATTTGCTCATTTTAAGGCCTTACATTCGATATTTTTAGATGTTATTAATTTTTGTGGAGTTAATTTATATGAAATTTTGTTTCACTTTTAGTTGACCTTCTTACAGTAGATAGTAGAGTTAAAAAAAAAAAAACAGAAATACTCTCTCAAGTATCATTGAGTATTAATTTGATTTTCTCAATTTTAAGATCGTATATTTAGGTTTTTTAACTATTTAATTTATATTACTTTCATCTTTTTATAAGTAAAGGCATTTTATACGATTTTTAATAGTCAAGAGATTTAAATGTACAATTTTAAAATTGAGTAAGGTAAATTAATAGTCAGCGATAGTTAAGAGAATATTTGTATATTTTTTCTTAAAATTAAAATTTTAAAAATTAATTGAAGTTGGCGTGAGATGACTCCGAATAAAATTTATAGGTAGACGGGCTTTCTCTATCAGTTAGGCATAATCCACATGGAGATTCATTACTCCTATTTGGAATTGTGGAATTGTGGAATAGTCCAATCAATTATTAGCTGGCAGTACTAATAAAGACTGGAATTGGACAAGACCATGGCTTATTTAATTTTTTTTTTGTCTTGGGAATCACTTTCAGGCTCATAAAAAGTCGTTGGAAATGAAATGATAGGGGGACCTCCCATCCATTTCTTGTTGCTGCCCTACGTGGCCAATCCTACAACTAAACTATTGAATTTTAACTTTTACGTAGCTAACAATTCTAATTGACAATTGATCTATTGACAAAATAAAAAATTAAATGCATGTAATCAAGTAATTAATTAAAAGTTAGCATAAACTAATTTGATCATAGACACTTTTACGTAATAGTAATTAGCTTTGGGGCATACGAAATATGTGTGTAATTTGAATAAATTTAAATTAAAAAAAAAAATTTATGTATCAATATTAACAAATTCGTTAAATTATATCGCTCGAGAAAGTCGTGAAGATGGCTAATTTTTTTTTTTTTTACTATGGATTTCTAGTAACCAAATAAAAAACATAAAATATAAAGAGAGAGGTATTTAGCTTTATTTGAGTTTTTTTTTTTTATCAAAGCCTTATTTGAATTGAAAGTTACATATTTGTGAAAATTACTATTACTTAACAGAGGAGGTGACAGTTAAACTAAAAATAATATTAAAATGATAAAATATGTGATAAAATTTCAAAATTTCTAAGCTCTTTTTATATATAGTATGGATAATAAAAGTCATATTATCCAGTACACAAATGTCGGTGATACATTGATAAAATTTTCAAGCAGATGGTTTATTTCCCAAAGAAATTATGTTTGTGAATTTATTTATTTATTTATTTATTTTTCTTTTATCTTTTTTTCTAATTTCAGCGGCCCACACGGTTGGATTCTCCCACTGTAGCAAGTTCGCAAATCGGATCTACAATTTCAGCGGTCAGAACCCAGTGGACCCGACCCTCAACGCAGCCTATGCGACCCAACTTCAATCCATGTGCCCGAGGAATGTAAACCCGTTAATAGCCATCAATATGGACCCGAACACGCCCCGGATCTTCGACAACGTCTACTTTCAGAACCTCCAGCAAGGCAAGGGCCTCTTCACCTCCGATCAAGTCCTCTTCACGGACCCCCGGTCCCGGCCCACCGTCAATTCTTGGGCCAGCAGCTCCCCTGCTTCCCAGAATGCCTTCGTCACGGCCATTACCAAACTCGGCCGAGTTGGAGTCAAGACTCAATCCAATGGAAACATTCGTCGCAACTGTGCCGCATTTAACTAATTATTATATGAAAAAATGCTGCGTGTAAAATATGAAACTAGATATACTTTTTTTATATAGGATCGGTTTTACATTTTTCGTGTGACCCACTCTATATAAAAAAAAGTATATCTTGTTCGGTAATCGAATCTGTTCATGTATCATAACTGATTAATTATTATATTATACTAAAAAGAAGAAAGATTACACTAGTGGTACTTCAAATTTTGGCCAAAGTTCACTTGAGTTCTCATACATTTAATTTGAATAATTTAAAATATGTAATTTTGCAAACGAGTTTTAATGTGGTCTTTTCGTCAAAAACCATCAAAATTACAAATGGAAAATTGCAATCACGAGGAACACGTGACAATTTTTTGTTTTGCTATTATGACGGTTTCTGTTGGAAGGACTCACATTGGGACTCGTTTAAAACTCCAAAATTTAAGTTCTTTAAATTAAATATGTGAGAACTCAAGTGAAATTTTGATCATAATTAAGAACTTCATAGCATAATTTATCCATGCTAAAACTAAAAAAAAAAAAAAAAAAGGAGAATGTTACCAAATTCAGGTATAAATACTTAACCAAATTAAGGTTAATGATTTTGCTGAGTAAACTGATGAGTGAGAGAGAGTTTTATATGTGATTTTAATTAAAGTTTGTTTAAGTGAATTGAAATAATTTGGGGTGGTGGGTTTGTATATCAACAAAAATGCATATGATCTCATGATCTCGGAATAATAGGAAACGTGAATGTTGTTTTGGAATTTGATTTGGATTTTGCAATGAATAATTTTAAAAGTGAAGATATTTAGTTGTATTTTTTGTTTCAAATTTTCAGGTATTTGTTTTTCCACTTTCCCATTTATTCAGCTCACTGAGTGAGAGAGAGAGAGAAAAGTAATAATAAGATTCACTTGAAACAAATTTCATTCACCATCAAAGAAAAGCAAATGCATTCAAGTTTCCTCTACTACTACTACTTTTATTATTATTATTATTATTATTATTATTATTATTAAGATAAATTACACTAATTTCTTTTAAGGTTTATGAAAAAAATAGAAATATTCTTTATGCTTTTTAAAATATCATTAGCTTTTTTTATCGGTGAAAAACAAACAAACTTTGTTTAATTTTTAAAAAAAATGTAAATACCCTTTTTTAAAAACAGACCCTAGCTCCACAACGAATTAGGAAGGCAAAGTCTGAATCAAATAATGGTGGGGTTTTTGATGAGCAGAGCAAGAATTTTGATGGATTAGGTAATGGTACTGAGAAGAACGTAGTTGAATTGAAGGCGGCGAAATTGGATTTGAAACCAAAATTCAAACGGGCATTAATGGACTTTTGGAGTATCCAGATGAGTCTGTTGAGAAAATCAAAATTGAAATAGCTAAGAAATCCAAGAAATAGACCAACAAGAACCCTAAATACAAAAAAGTTCTAAGCTTTGGGACCATAATTTCTGCTTTTCTCCTTCGCAAATTAGGGTTTTCCGTTTGGTAAATTTGGTTAAACCGTTGTCAATGGACATCGAGACTGTTTGAATGGTAATTGTTCTTGCGTTTAAACCTTTAGGTTTTGGAGGCTTCCTCTCACATATCCATTACTTTTCTGTGGGCAACTTTGGTGTTAACATTCAGATTATTTGGCAACAAACAGGGAATGTTTCTCGTTGCATTAATATGCACATTTTTGTTTGCAATATAATATCTAGCTTGATTATTGTCAATTTGCTTATGCAGATGAGGAGAGATGTGAAAAAATTTGTAGAGTACTGAAATTGTAAGGTTGTCGGAATAGAGTACCAAGCTTCGTGGGATGCGATTTGAAATTGGAGAATTGGAGAGTGGGAGACCATAACATGTGGAGATCGGAGCGTTGAAGAGATCCGAAATCGGAGGAAGGAGATCTAAGAAATGGTTTGGTAGAGGGACACAACGCCATTGTTGGTTGTTGCCTTAACCTCGCCAACAAAGAAAGTGGCGAGAAAATAGCATGCCATTTCCACTCATGTGTTCGAGCCGTTTGTGCCATAACTCGGTGATGGCGTCCTGCTCAACTATGCTGATTAGTCATTTGCTAAGCTTTGCCTCTAAGGTGTAGAGACTGGATGTCTTCTTTTTCTTTGCAATAATTAGTGACTCTTTGTTGAGTTTCCACTTTTCATCCCCAAAGTGGTTCTTATAGCCTTTATCATCCAGCTGACCGGTGGATATGAGATTAAACTTGATCTCTGGCACGTTTCTGACATCTTTAAGTACTAGTCTGCAGCCTATTGTGGTCTTTAGACTGACATTTCTCATTCTCATTATGTCGGACATACCTTCATTACCCATTCTGACGTGACCAAATCGCCGGTTGTATAAGTCATAAAGTATTCCTTATGTGCGGTGACATGGAAGGAGGCACTCAAATCAATCACCCAACTGGAGTCCTGTCTTGTGATCACAATGAACCTATCATTACAAACAATGATGATCTCACATTCATCTAAAGTTGCTGCAGCAGTATCTTTCTGATTTTTCTAGTCGTCAAGCTTGCCATGTTTTTGATCCCTTTTTCGTTTTATGTATTCCTTTTTCATGTGCAATGTTTTGTCACAATAGAAGCATTTAATCTCCTTTCTGGATTGAGATTTCTCTCTTGACTTTCTTCTTGGCCGGTCGTTGTTGGAGGATTTCTGTTTGTACTATTTCCCCTCTTATTTGTAACCAAGGCATTTGACTCGGCTGTGCTTTCCAGCTCCTTTCGTCTCGCCTCCTCATTGAACATCCTGTCTTTCACCATATCAATGGTGATTTCGCTGTTCGATGCTAAGTTACTAATTATCACAACTAGTGTTTTCCAACTGTCTGGCAAGGAACTCAATAGAAGAAGGGCCGACAACTCGTCATCCAAAACCATCACCATAGTAGTCAACTGATTGATCAACTGCTAAAAGTTACTGAGATGCTCGACTACACTTCGGCTGTCTTTGTATTTCAGATTCATAAACTGTCTGATCAAGGATACTTTATTCTGAGTTGTCTTCCTCTCGTACATTGACTCTAATTTATTCCGCAATAGATGGGTATTAATTTTTTGAGCTACATGGTGAAAAATACTCGGAGCCACTCAAATACGAATTTGAGCCACTGTTTTCCTATTCATAATTGTTCACTCATCATCAGTAGTTTTTGCTAACTTCTTCCTATCACCTTTAACTGGCAGGTATAAGTCCTTAGTGTAAAAGACATCTTCCATTCACGGTTTTCATATCGAATAGTTTGATGAGTTCAATTTAATTATAACACAAGATGATTCCTCCATTTAATTAGGCATAAGAACTGAATTAGCCTGGATTGTATCTGAACCAAACTCTAATTCCACTGTTGAAAAAAAATAATAAATAAAAATAACCTGCAGCAGAATAAATATTTTTTCTCCTTTTGTGCGTAATTAAATGAGATCAATAATAGCAGAATAAATAATAATCAAACAATTGCACGGCGTCAATTTTTACGTAGAAAATCCATAGGAAAAAAAATCACGAGACCGAAGTCCGATTTAAAATCTTCACTATGTCAAAATAATAAAATTTACAGAATTAACTCTCTAGACATATCCAGAGGATGACAATATCAAGAATAATATTCTCAGGATAACAAAATATTGAATATTTATCATTGTAAGGTGGATCCTGACTAAATAAATAAATCAAGTTTAGATCGTACCAGCTAACAATTGAAACTGTTGGTTATCAAGAATCAAGTGCCGAGAGTATGTCCATAAAATTTCACGATGATCGAATTTCGTTTAACTTCCGATCCATGGACGAAAAATAGACTATTTCTTCCTCTCCGATGCGCTATTTCGCCACGGTTGATTTTGCAGCCTTCAATTGCTAAGACTTGAATTGGATTTGTCTTCTGTCACGTTGATCCATCGAACCCCATCAAGGGGTTTATACAGAAGCCTATTAAGGTTATTGGCAAAGCCAAACAAGGCCATAGGGAATCCTAACAAATTAGGAATTCTAAGGATTAAAAAATCCATTTGGCAATTAACACTTTTTTTTCTTAATTATATTTCTAATAAAATTCTAATTCTAATTTAATTGTATCATTTCAAATGGGGCGAACACCAACAATGAAAAAATCAGAAGGTATGTTTTAGACAAAATAAGAGTAAAATAGGAAAATCAAAAATAAATTAAGTAGAATTCAACATTTTTCATTATGTCATTTACGGAAGTTTAACAGTTTGATTAATTTTGCGCAAATAACTAAACAGGAGAGAAGGAAGTTTAACAGTTTGATTAATTTTGCGCAAATAACTAAACAGGAGAGAAGGACAGCATATTTCAAAAAGTATAAAAGATGTTTTTATTTTTGTCAAAAATTATAGGAGAGTTCAGTAGTTATTAATTCTACAAAAGTAAATAAGGTGAGTCAATAAAGCTAATGGTCATTTGAATTTAAGAGCGAAAGACATTTAAATTATTTAGAAGCATAACATTGAATGGTAATTAGAATAAGAGTTAAATTACATACATACCTACAATTGAATATGAATTCGAACATAGGCTTTTTATATAGAGTACTAGTGGGTCTTACAAAATTGTGAAACCTATCCTATCTGAAAAAGATATATCCAATTTTGTATTGAATCTATGCATTTAACATTTTTGTTTGAATAAATGCTTCCCAAGATCAAATAAACTTGTGTTTGGATTAAATTTTTTTTAGATCTATGACTTTTTAGCATTTTTTATAAAAAAATAAATATAAAAAAATATAAAAAAAAGATAAATTTCACTGACCATCCTTGAGATTTTCGACACAAAAACAGAAATCTCTTTTATGGTTTTAAAAATTACACAAACCTCCACTCAGATTTGATTTTGATATCAAAGAGACCCAACCGTTAAAATTTTCGTTCAAGTTAACGAAAAATTACTGTCCTACCTCAAAATCGCCTTCAAAATCGTCGTTTCCACCATAATCC
>JAOTRH010121884.1:0-46585 GCA_034768845.1 Heliamphora exappendiculata
TTTAAGATATGGATTCCCGATAAATAAATTAAGTTACTGACAACCCGATTTAATTATCCTCTTTTCCTCGCAACTGCGCTGCTTAACCTTTTGATATGCCGGATCCGAAGACTCACTGTACATGTTTAGCATAATCAAACCTATAAGCAAAGCACACGAGGGGAAACTCCTCAATCTAAATAGGACGTGGTTTTCGTCAGCTGATTATCAATCATCGAACAAACAATGCCAGTACCCAACTCATCGGTATTATTGATCTCATGGAGGAAATCTCAACAATTGACAACTCAAAGTAGTGAACATTATCTGAACACAATTAATCAATCACTTCGAGATTAAGAGTTCGTGCAATACATGATAATACGGGATGCTGATCAATTCATATAGTAAGTATAGAATCGATCATCCCGTTGATCCCGCTCAATACACTCCAAGTGTACTAACACATCGATCTCAAACATCGAATTCCCAAAACTTGAATTCGATTTGTTTGACCTATCCAAGACCAGCTACTATAATGATGTACTACAATCGTACCAATAGAATGTCCGGTTCCATTGCGATTGTGAGCCTACCTGTATAATCTGTCAGAACCTTTGACATGATCTTCTGTGCAGCATGCACCAAGTCAAATACTGGACAGAATATACGGACTATGTATTCATACATCATAAATATAAATATAAAACCATAAATGCAAAACCATCTCAAATGTTTCTTATTAGCATGACTTTTCAGTATACATTCCCAATAATATGCTTAGAGATGTTGGGGAGTGTGATATGTGTCTCGGAGGGACAGGGAGAGGTGCGACTTTATATTCAATAGCTTCATAGCCCGCATTAGTTATACGCGTGTTAGAGGCTCAGCGAACCGATTAGGAGGCTCAGATGATATGGGACCGCATTGCCAGTGGGAAGGACACAGCAGGATGGGTGGTGTGTTCAGATCAGAGTTTGAGGTTGACAAGGTGATTGTTTGTGCTAAAGTCGCGCCGTACTGAGGTGCTACATGAGTTTCATCATTCACGTCTTGCAGTGCATCCAGGAGGCACGAAGATGTATTATGATTTGCGTCGTCAGTTCTGGTGGATGGGAATGAAGAGGGACGTGATCTGATTTGTGTCTCGGTGCCTTACTTGTCTGCAAGTAAAGGTGGAACACCAGAGACCGATAGGATTGTTATAGCCGTTGCCTATATCTGAGTGGAAGTGAGAGAATGTCACGATGGATTTTATATCAGGACTTCCTCGATCGCCGACGAGACACGATGCTGTTTGGATTGTGGTTGATTGATTGACGAAGTCTGCACATTTTCTTCCCATTCAAATGAGGGATTCAGTGGACATGCTGAGCAGATTGTATATTCGAGAGATAGTCCAACTACACGGAGTACCTGTGACTATTATTTTTTATCAAGACCCGTGCTTTACATCACGCTTTTGGCAAAGTCCTCAGATGGCTTTGGGGACTAGCTTGACCTTCTGCACAACTTTTCACCTACAGATCGACAGCCAGTTTGAGAGGACCATCCAAATTTTGGAGGATATGTTAAGAGTCTGTGTGCTTAATTTTTGGGATTCTTGAGAGGATCATCTATCATTGGCAGAGTTTGCACACAACAACAGCTACTAGTCTAGTATTGGGATGGAACCGTATGAGGCTTTGTCTGGTAGGCCGTGTAGATCTCCGGTGTGTTGGACAGATGTGGGTGAAACCACTATTTTGGGACCCGACCTAGTGCGGAAGTCGACCGAGAAGATTACAGCGATTCGTCAGCGTCTGGTGACAGCACAGAGTCGCCAGAAGAGTTATGTTGATCAGAGGATGAGACCTTTGGAGTTTGCAGTGGGAGATTATGTGTTTTTGAAGGTCTTACCACGTAGAGGGTTGATGAGATTTGGCCGTACCAGGAAGCTTTCACCGCACTTTATTGGTCCCTTTGAGATCTTGGAAAGGATTTGGGTGGTAGCATACCGTCTGTCCTTGCCACCTCAGTTAGCATCCGTGCACAACGTGTTTCACATTTCTATGCTTCGGAGGTATAAGCCTGATCCTTCACATGTTCTGGATTGGGCCGAGTTACGAGTTGATGAGGATATCATGTTTGAGGAGCGTCCTGTGAAGATTCTAGATATAAAGGAATAAGTGTTACGGGGGAGAACAATTTTTTATGTCAAAGTTCAGTGGCTTCATCACGGGGTTGAAGAAGCGACTTGGGAGCTTGAGTCTGGGGTTCGTGCTAAATACTCGAAGTTGTTTACCTCGTAACCTTGTAGTGAATTTCGGGGGTAAAATTCCTTAAAGGGGAGAGTTGTGAGACCCTGTGCCGTTTCATTTTAGATATATATGCATATTCAGTGTTTTTCAACACGTTTTGGCATTTTTGCTTTAATATGCTTATATGCATTTTGATGCACGTTTTGGTTTAAATAAGCATACGGGGTTAGTCCCGGGGACTGCGGTGAGTTTCGGTGCGAATTTAAAAAATTTAAAAAAAAAAGATATTTTAGAGAGCTATAAATATCTGAAGTTAGATATTTTCAAAAGATATTTTCAAAACTTAACAATTAAGTTTCCTCCTTTTTCTCTTCACCTTGTCTCTAACTTCTCGGGGGCCTGGGGCTTGGTTTTTGACGGACCAACAGCCGATCCTTGTTATAGGCATCATGCTTTATGCATCCATCTAGATATAATTTTATTTTGATGAAGCTTGGTTTTGCACGTGGATCGAGGTGTCAAATTTTTAACTCACCGAGGTAGGATTTTAGACTATATAGATGTTTAAGGGTGCTATATGTAATTATATGCTATTTCACCGTTTGACTATTAGGTCACTAAGCAAGAGTCCAAGCTTTGATACCAATTGTTAGTCCTACGCAATCCAAGAGGGGGTGAATTAAGTTTTAAAACAATAATAACAACTTTAAAAACCTTTTAATTTCACAAAACAAATATAGCAAATAATATATTAAGAATGAAATTAAAAGGTTTATGTAGAGAAATTGGAACAAGACACTGAGATTTGTAGTAGTTCAGCTTCTTCCAAATGTACATCCACTCCTTGAGAATTTACACTATAACTGAATGCTTCATAGGCGCATTCAAAAGTCTTTACAGCTTGAAGAGGTTCCTATAAACAATCCCCTAGTTTTCTAAACACTCTTAAACTCTTTTTTAAGAAGTTCTCACATTCTCTTAAAGGATCACAAGGGTGACTCATCCTCTTTACAATAAATGTGATTGAGTAATAACTCACAAACACTCTTTTACAAAGATTTGATAATAAATGTACAAGGAAGTAAGAATGTTTGGGCTGGAGGAGTTAATGTAGTAGTAAATCCTTGTATAGAGAGTTTGAGCTTTCAATGCAGTCAATAGAATAGTGTTCGAAAGTTTGAAGCTTTGAAAATTAACTTCTTATATAGCCCACTGAAGTAAATGACCGTTGGTGGGTTGGTGGAGGCAATAGATACTCTGAAAATATTACCGTTAGAATCAGTGCGTATTTTGAAATCCGTCGTAGGTGTCGACACAAATCATTTGGTGTTGACACAATTGTTAGCTTTGTATACTAAAAATCATAATTTTGATTTTAGTATTTAATTTTATTTTATTAAAATTATTTTTTTCATTTTATGAGAATGTTAATGAGCAATGTATGCGTTTCATTATTTATTTAATGTTGTGCATGAGTGTCTTTTATTCTACATAATATTTAATCTGGTGTATAGATTCGGCTTACACACAGATTGTAGGTTCTTATAGAATATAAGTTTTGATTCATGGTTTAGATGAAATTGAACACACTATCGGTACGACTGTAGCATAATATTTTAGTACATCTGTCTTGATTACGGAGAACAGTAATTATTTCAATAATTATTTTGACTCATTGTGTTAGTACACTTTGTGTGTCTTAAACAGGATCAAGTTGGGATAATTATTTTTGTACTGACTATATAAATTAATTTACACCCGATGGTTGTTATGAGTGCTTATATTTTTAATTCTAAATTAATTATTATTGGTTATATTTAATATTTGTTATTTTGATTGATTAAATGGTGCGATCTTGTATGGGTCTATAATCCTAGTGAGTTGGATAACGATATTAATTATATGGTGAATATTAATTATTGACGGAATCCACGTCCTGAAGAATCAAGATTGATGATACCCCCTTAAGAAAACTTATACGTTTTGATCGAGCCAAACCCTGCAGGTGAATTTTATAATCCGACAGTCAAATAAGTTAAGCAGAAGAGTTTAAGAAATTTTTTGAAGAAGTCAATTAAATATAATTGTCAATAATTTAATATAATTAACGAATACCTGTAATCTTAACGTATAGAGAATAAATAAGCATTTAATAACAGGAGCTCGAATACTACAGTTTTTAGAATAAAGCTAGGAGTTCAATTATAATTTTTTAGTGAAATGAATTATAATTTATGTTTTTATGAAATTTCTTTTGGGTTGAGGAAAGATTTCATAATTACATTGGAAGCTCATGTCATATTTACTCCACAGGTCCCTACTGTAGCCTATTTATATGCTGTTATAAATCCTGATACCATAATTCATATTATTCAGCCAGTGATTAAGTGGCTAGGGTTTCCACGTTAACTGAAAGTCCTAAACTTAATCAAGAAGGTTTTGAAGAATACGATAGATCAAAGTTCACACTTTGTTCGTGTTTAGCATTCGGGACTACAACAGAAGACCTGTGTCGAAAATTTGACTAGAAGTCAAAAATTACGGTGGATCGTTGATTGAAAATTGTTGTAGCAACCGAAATCATCCAATCGGATTTTGAAAGGTATAATCCTAAAACTAACTTTGGGAGTATTATCGGATTTTATTTTGATTGTTAGATATCAAAAGTTTTAACTTGGAGCTAGTTTCGGCATTTGCCCGTTCAGTTATTTCTTGACTAAAATCATAAACATAATCTTAAGATCTTGACAGTTTTCCCTCAACAATAATATGGTCTTGGCCATGATCCTTGGGCAAACATGTCGAGTCAGTGCTTCGTTAGTGTCGACCTTATTTCTGCATTTTTCTCACCCACACAGTGGTGTCGACTAATGGAACTTCTAGTGTCGACCCATGCATTACTTTAGTTTTCCAGCTGAGACCTTGGTGTCGACTTATATCAGAGTTGGTGTCGACTCAAGGATTCATGGTGTGCTCGAGGGATCGACTTATGTCTTCGTTGGTGTTGACTCAGATGAGAGACTTTGGCTACTTGAAAAATGGTGTCGATACTTTTTTATTTTGGTGTCGACCCTTCTTGAATTTGGTGTCGACCCAGGAAGTTCGACTTAGCTACTGGAATTTTGGTGTCGACACTATTTCATTTTGGTGTTAACCCAAATTCCTTATTTTCGGAGGATGCATTTGTGATGACTCTTTTGCATTGGTGTCGACACATTTGAGTCCGTGTCCGGGGAATGACTTGAGGTCTTGGTGTTGACCCATTGCTTAGTTGGAGTTGACTCGTTGAGTTTCTTGACTGATGCCTAGGTGTTGACTCATGTAATTTTGGTGTCAACACTTAGAACCCAAAGTCTGGAGCCCGAAGGATTATTTGGTGTCGACACAAGTTCAATCTCGTCAAGGTACTGAGGTGTCGACTCATTTGCATTGGTGTCGACTCATCATGCTCATCCAACCTTAACTTGGTGTCGAGACAGGTTGTGACTGGTGTTGACTCAACTTCGATCCCGGTCCAATACTAGAGGTGTCGATACAATAGATCATTGGTGTAGACACACCTGAATTTTTGAAATGTCTCAAGTAAAACAGTTATGGCGTCGACCCTAAGCTTAAATGGTGTCGATACATTTAAATTTGTCAAGCGTACTTTGCCTGTAGGTGTCAACCCTAAAGCCAATTGGTGTCGACACAAAACATTTTGTTTAGAAACACTTAGTGTTAACCCATTTGGCACAATATGTCAGCACAAATGACATAAGGTGTCGACTCATTTGGCATGTAGTGGCAACATTACCTTTTAAAAATACTTAAAATAATCTTTTTAAATTAATTTAATTTAGAAAATGAATTAATAAAATCATCAAAATCTATTAAAATGCCCTTGGGCTAACACCTTGAAATGGTATGAATATTGGGTTTGTGAACACTTGAAATGATGTGAAAATGATAAGAAAATAAGAAGGTTAAAACTATGATTTTATATGATAGTAGACACTCCAATTTGAGCAAGCCGAATCTTAGGCACCCGCCTTGAATGCACTCCAATAACAAAAATATGAGAATTATGCTAAAAGATACTCCCAAACAAGAAAAATCACGAATTCGGTTCAAAACCTAAGAAAACCACCAAAAACCTTCAGGCCGTGACATTCCTATCCTCACGGCTGCCACCTTTTTTGAAACCCTAGAACAGGTAGTGTCCTTGATCTCATAGCCGCGACCTTTTTGAAAACCCTAGAACAGGTCGTGACTTCCTTTTATCACGGCCGCAATGTTCTAAGCCTAGCCTCGGGACTGTCCTTTTCATTGCCATAAAGGTAGTGACCGTCACTGTACAAAAGGAAAAAGGTCGCGGCCACCACTTTGACACCTTTTGGACAGGTGGCAGCATGCCAGAGGGGGTCTGTGTTACTCGTTTTGCCTATAAATAAGCGGCATTTTCTTCAGAAATTAGGGGATAACCAACCAGGATAACAAAACTCTGCCAAAATTCATTCCCACCTGATATTCCGATGTCCATTCCACACTTTTAGGGCCTTGTTTGTGGTCTTGCTTGCGTTGAGGAAGGTCTTGGAGCTTGTATTGCTCCGAGATACCCCATTCCTACATTCGAGCAGCCGTTTGAGGCGGATATTCACATAACGTAATCTTAAGAACTCACGATATTCTTCTAAACTCTCATTTTCTTTCCTTCGAGGGCAATGTGGATAAGGTTTTCATTGTTTTCATTGGTTATTTGTCATATATTTTGATCTAAATACGTTTACGTAAGTTTTCTTTATAAACAGTATATTCATATCTCTCTATTTTATATATAGTAGTCATATTTTGGTTTGTTTTAACGCTTACAAGCATACTGAGCACATTAAAAATTTTGTGAGGTTTTAAGAACATGACGGCTGCGACCATTTAATGTCACGGCCGCTTGTTTTGTAAAACCTACAGTCACGGCCGTTACCTTTTTACATTTGGCCAACACCTTTTTTTCTTTCTTTTGTCATGTCGTAAACATCATGTTATCATGGCCGTGATGTTTCTCTAAGGCAAAAAACATGAAAACCATTTTCAAAACTTTCTGTTATTTTCCTATTTCAAGGTTTTCTTTTTCTTATTCTATTTTATGCATCATAACTCATACTCTTATCGAAAAAACAGAGGGTAGATTTGGCCTAGATCGATTGGGTTATGGTCTCCATTATGTACATTCCATTTCTTTATGTTCTGTAGTTCTAAAAATAGTACGGCCGTAACGCAACCATTTAATGTTACGGCTGTATGTTTTTTTAAACTTACAGTAACAGCCGGTATTGAGTTCTAACGATCGCATCGTTTATTTCCTTACTTGTCACGGCCGCCACATCCTCTTACTACAGCCGTGAGGTTTTGTGAGGCCAGTGATATGAAAGTTGTGTTTTAGGTATTATGTTGTTCATTTTGATATCCTGTACATTCTATTTTGAGATATTACTTTTGTAGAGGATGAAGGATGGTAGATTTAACCTAGAATAAATGGGTTATGGTCTCTGTCCTGCATGTCCTATCCATTTGAGTCTGTCTTAGACCTTGTATGTTGGTTATACCCTTCTGGATCCTCAAAAACCTTAGCCGTAACATCCTGCATCTTGGTTTCTGCAGTAAGCCTATTTATGTCACGGTCGCGTGTTTTGTGACTTATTTTTTCACAGCTGCGACATTGGTTCCTACAATCGTGAGTTTTCTGCATATCCAATAGTTTAAAAGTAGTGTTTAAATCTCTTCTGTTTATTTTGTATAGCATGTTCATAGCATATCAGAAGCAGAAACATTGTTGCATGACCCTTAGATATTTATTTGTTTGATTTATCACTTATTCGCATGTTTTTTGCTTTGTTTCGATCAAACGATACGTGCGACATATCTAGAGAAAACAACCAAGTTGCATGACTCTAGGATCATAGTTAAGATTTTTTTCTTTACTTGCTTTTGTTTGAACTTTTCCTAACCTCCTATTCTGTATATGTTACCTTTAAAAAATTTACGACAAGAACTAACATTGACAAAAGTAGAAGCCAACCTCACGGTTGGGCGAAAAGGGTACCTAACATATTCCTTTTTCATACCTTTACCTCCGAACCCTCTTTTTCTCTGGTTTTGCTTTTTAAAAGACCTCCAACCTTCTTATTATTTTTTTTTATTTTTCTCAAAAAACAAGTGGCGACTCTATTTTGTTTTAAAACGTCCTTAGATATCTTAGATTTTTTGTTTTAAAAGAAAAAGAACATTTTTTTTTCTAAAAACAATAGATATCTAGTGCACCCCCTTCAACGATATCCGCAGTTTTTCTGGCTACTCCACTGGGGACTTGTTTTTCAAAAAAAAAATCATAACAGAACTTAACTTGAAATGTCAATGGTTCTTGTTGTAAATTTTTCATCGGTATTCGCATTTGCATTTGCATACTTGTGTGCTTGGTTCTCAAACCCCGGCCCGCCTACCCGATACCTCGGTTAGTTTACTATCTCAAGGCTATGCCGGGAAAGCCAGCAAGCTTTTTGGCTATATATTTCCATAGATGTGGAAAAAAGAGTTATTGCGTACCATTTAACCATACCTTGCATCATTCTTGGCATTGAGAGGTATATTATTGATTATATTCAGAAGGTACAGTGACTGCAAACCTACTAGCCTTCTCATGTACATATAGTTTCTTAGAACCCTTTCTTTTAAGATCAATAAATCTTTCTAGGATTATGTGATTTTTCTTTTTATGGATGCTTTTGTTTATATAGTTAGTACCCCAATTGCGATTAGTTTTCATTTACTCGTCCTGTTGCCGAACACGAGTTCATTTCGAGTTTAGACCCGACTGACAAGTCCTCCTATTTACATGAGTCCTTTGCGTTTAGAGACCCAGGATAATAGCTCCGTAAATAGAAGAACCCATACGCACTTGAACCCAATCTCTGAGTGGAAGGCTTGTTGGAGGCAAACTGCCAAGATCATTGATTTGTAAATGATTTTTTAAAAAAATAAAATTGGACGGGCAATCGTCGAAACAGGCTCCAAATAAATTTTTTTTGATGTCGAACGATCAAAATAAAACCCGTGCCACCACACTTAATTTAGATGAATACCTTTCGATCGATTCTTCAACTACGAACTTTGATTCTCCGAGTTAAAGCTTCGAACAAACCTTTTACTGTATTTTCGATGCGATTCCTGAACGTAGTGTGGCCTATGATCTTTCGAGAACTGGTACCGGCAGAACCTAGACAACCTTAGTCTTGAAAGATAACTTATGAATTTAGTTCAACCTACCCGCATATTTATAAGGTTACAGCAGGGACCTGTGGAGTAATTATGACATAAACTTCTAGTGTGATCCAGATAGCTATCCAGCGTTTCTGCAAATATGCAAACCTCTCAGTGATTTCTATAATTATGAAAACCTCGTAGCGGTTTCTGTAATTTTCATAAAACACTAAATTATAGTTCATACGAGTAAAGAACTGTAACTGTACTCTTAGCCATAATCTCAAGACCAATTTGCATTAAGCTCCTATTATTAAATACTTAACTTATCTCCTCACGTTAAGATTCTCGATACTCGTCAATTAAATTTGATTACTGACAATTTAATTTAATCGACATGTTTAAAATTTCTTAAGCCCTTCCACTTAACTTATTTGACTACTGGATAATTAAATTCACCTGTTGGATAATTAAATCCACCTGCAGGATTTAACTTGGTCAAAACTTATAAACTTCCTTAAAGAGGTATCGTAAATTCCGAACAATTGGAACGTGAATTTCGTTAATAATTAATATTCACCATATAATTAATACTGCTATCTAACTCACCGGGACTATTAACCCATAAAAGATCGCACTCTCTAATGAATCAAAATAACGAATATTAAATATATGCAAATAATAATTATTTCAGGATTAAGAGCATAAGCACTCATAATTACCTTAGGGTGTGAATTAATTTATATAGTCAGTATAAAATTAATTACCTCAATGTGGTCTTGTTCAATACACACAAAATGTACTAGCGCAGTGAGTCGGAACAATAGACGACACTATTATCTATTTCCCGTAACCAAGACAAGCCTACTAAAATTCTGTGCTACAGTCGTACCGATGGTTTGTCCATTTCCATCTAAACTGTGAACACAAACTTATATTCTATAAAAACCTATAATCTGGTATTCTGTGTGTAAGTCGTATTCTACACACTAAATTAAATACTGTACAGAATAAAGAACATCCAAGTATAATATTTAAAGAAATGATATTACATATATTGCTAATTAAGATTATCATAAAATAGAAAAAAATAATTTTATTAAATTAAAATTAAATACTAAAACCAAATAAAATCTATAATTTTTAGTATATATAACAATGACAATCTCTCACTTATACTCAAAATTATGCTGCCATACATTTGACTCCCTTGCTCTATACATGATTATCAAAAGTCTTAGCCAGTAAGTTCTTTGTAAAATGATCTGCAAGGTTGTCCCCTGATGCAATTTTAGTCACAGCAACATCACCCTTTTGTACAATTTCTCGCATTAGGTGATACTTATGCTCAATGTGCTTTCCTTTTTTGTGGACTCTTGGTTTTTTTGAGTTTGCAATTGCTCCACTATTGTCATAATAAAGTGTGATAGCCAACTGGACTGAAGGCACCACATCTTGATTCAACAGGAAGTTCCTAAGCCAAATGATCTCCTTGGCTGCTTCAGATGCTACCACGTACTCGGCCTCTATGCTGGAATCAGCAATGCAGGATTGCTTGATGCTACTCCAACTTATAGCTGCACTTTCCAAGGTAAAAATATATCCTGAGATAGACGTACGAGAATCTTTGTCTAACTGAAAATCTGAGTCTATGTACCCTAAAGGTACTAGACTGTCTGTCTGGTAAACTAACATATAATTCCTAGTCCTTTTAAGGTAATTGATTATATTCTTTACCGCAGTCCAATACTCCTACCGTGGGTTAGATTGATATTTTCTAACCATGCTAACAGGAAAGCAAATGTCGGGTCTTGTACAAAGCATAGCATACATTAAGCTTCTAACTGCCAAAGCATAAGGAACCGCCTTCATCTTCTCCCAAGTCCTTCATATCGAACTGCTCTGTGAGACCATGGCCCATTTTCTTTTTCGGCATTTTTTGACGCGCGTTTAATGTTTTCGTTGCGGCATATTTATATGTTTTTTAATGCATGTTTGGGTTTAGATATGCATGCAGGGTTAGTTCCCAGGGGTCGTTGGGTGCTGTGATGCAGGTTTTAAAAAAAAAGATATTTTTGCAGCCTATAAATATCTGAAGTTAGATATTTTCAAAACTTACAAGCTAAGTTTTCTCTTTTTTCTCTCTTCCTTCTCTCTAACTTCTCGGGGGCTCGGGGCTCGATTTTCGATGATCCAACAACGGATCCTTGTTATTGGCACAGTGGGCTACGCATTCATCCAGATGGAATTTCATTCTGGTAAAGCTCAATTTTGCACGTGGATTAAGGTGTCGAATTTTTAACTCAACGAGATAAGATCCTAGACTCTCATGTCATATAAGGGTGCTACGTGTAATCGTGTGTTTCTACCGGTTCAAAATGCATGAAAAACCATTTTATGTAACGGGGTTTTGGTTTAAAACTATTTTTAGTCGATTTTGGTTGGATGGAATCAGCTTTTGAGTGTTTCTTGTTGAGGTATCGTGCTGGTTTTGGGCTTGTATATGTCCGAGGAGGTTGAAAGAGAGTTTAGTTGCTTCGATTTTGAGTTTAGATGGTTGTTGGATGGTTGTAGGGTGCTTGTAGGCTTCAAAATTTGCCAAACAGGTCAGTTTTCGATGCTGGACCGCTTGAGAGACCTCTCAAGCGGTCTGGAGGGTGGTCTTGCGGTGTTCTCGGGTTGGCAGACCGCTAGATAGACCGCTCGAGCGATCTACCTGCGGTCTATTTTTGCTGGTTGAAATTTTTTTTAAAAATAAATATATCTCCCTTATTCGGACTTAGAATTGGGTCATTTTTTGTATTAAAATTGAAGCCCTAGAAGTCTTCTTTCCAATGACACCTTTCTCACATTAAAATTCTTTTTGTAGAAAAAGTTATTATCAAAATAGTGAGGGTATGCCAAAAAAATTTAACTGTTTTCACCCGTTTTTGGCCGAATGTTTGGGTAAAGCCAATTTTTCATCCTTATTGGAACTTTTTATCAAATTTCTTGTTCCTTGAAAGTTTGTTGTGTTGTTTGGTGGTTGGGTCCTTGGTTTTCATTTGGTTTTCAATGGTATTCAGTTGATTGATATACGGGAATAGTCGACTGAAATACTGTTGGATTCTTTTTGGGGTTCTGTTGGCTTTGTTTTGGATTTGGGGGTCGTGTCATGGCCCCGGGTGTTTGTTAGATGCCATCCTCGGTGTTGATGTGCATGCTTAGATGGGGGTGTAGTGCACGGTTTGGTGCATGATGTTTGTTCTTCGGTGGATACGGGGCGTGTTTGGGCCTGTGGTTCTTTTTGGGAAAAGGTGTTGGTTATGAAAACTAGGGTTTTATGGGTTTGGTGTTGGTCTTCGGGTTAGGCTTGGTTTTGTTGGTTGTTAGTTGTCCATGTGAGTGATGTCGAGTTATTTGGCGGGTGGCGTCATGATGTGAAGTTATATATGATTATGTGCGTTTATAACTAGATTTGTGTATTTATAACTATAGTTTATTTACGTACGGACTACGTTGGTGAATTACATGGCTTGATGTCGTTATGTGTAATGTGGTTATGTAAAAAATAATATTCGTACGTGAAATTGTACGTGGAATTATGCATTAAAACCCTGGTTTAGTTATGCATTTATGTATGGGATCGGATAGATGAACATGTGGTTCTGTGAATATTAGCTCTGGCTGACGGTGCATTCGGTAGGGCTGAGGTTCTTCGGTGAAAGTCCGAGAAGGTGCACCCGGTAGGGCTGAGGTGTTTCGGTGAAAGTCCGAGAAGGTGCGTTCATTGGGGCTAAGGTCCTTCGAGAAGGACCCGAAAAGGTGTAGTAGACGGGGGTTGTGGTCCCTTGGTGAAAGTTCGAGAAGATACATGGATTGCATGTAATGCATATCGGGACGGATAAACTAATTTCAAACTGTTGTTACGACCCGCATGAGTCGAAACACAAAAACCATTTTCAAGGCTCTTATGAGTCAAAATGGTTCTTATCCTCGCTTTCCCGTTGCTTGTGAAAATCCTTTTTATGGCTTGAAAGAGAGTAATAAAAAAACTGCACTTTGTTTTCCTAGCATGTTTAGCTTATATCTCACGTTCTGTCTAGTTTTTACTGAGCTTTGGCTCACGGTATGGGATTTGAAATATTTTTCAGGTACCGGTCATGCAGGTTGATTCGGGGTTGTTGGTAAGGTGGAAGATCTGCAGTCTTCCTTTTTATTTTTTCTGTATCATGTATGATTACATATTTTTTCGGTGTTAGGACTGTGTAATGTAAGCCGTTAGGCAGTTATATACAATGCATGTGTGTTTTATATTGAGAATGTATTCTTGGGGTTGGGTGTTATGTTTGGTTGTATATGGTGTTTCACATGACTCAAAGTTTAGGACGTGACATGCTCAGATAACCATACATTTATCAAAGATAACACCCCCACATCGTTTCGATGAGCAAGATATCATCTATATAAAGTACTAGAAAGACCACCACGCTTCCTTCATGCTTCTTGTACACACAGGACTCATCTGGATTTTGATCAAAAGCATAAGATTTAATAACTTGATCAAACATAGTATTCCAAGATCTCGATGCCTGCTTAAGTCCATCAATGGATCTCTTAAGATTCCACAATACGTGCTTCTGGCCTTTTGCTATGAAACTATTTAGTTGTACCATATAGATACACTCATCAAGACTTCGGTTAAGGAAAGCTGTCTTGACATTCATTTGCCAAATTTCGTAATCGAAATGAGTAGCAATGGATAAGAGAATTTGAATAGACTTAAGCATGGCTACCAGCAAAAAAGTTTCCTCATAATTGATCCCTTCTTTTTAAGTGAACCATTTTGCAACAAGCCTACCTTTGAAGGTTTTAACCTTCTCATTTGCTCCTTTCTTTCTCTTGTAGATTCACTTATATTTGATGGATTTTATCCCTTCAGGTGGTTCTACAAGTTCCCAGACCTGATTAGAATACATAGATTCTATCTCAAAATTCATAGCCTTTTGCCAAAGATCTGTATCTTTGTCCTGAAGTGCTTTATTATAGTTATAGGGTTCGGTCCAGTTCTGCCGAAATCCTATCAAAAGACTCTTCCAAGAAAATATACCTATCGGGTTGATGAACAATCCTCCCACTACGACGAGGCACTACCTGCATTCGTAAACTAGCGGTAACGCGCTGTGTAGAATTTGAACCCCGTGCACCATTATCCATATGCTCATCTGGCATGCTAATGATAGCACCCTGTTCAGGATCTACACCTGTCCCGATAATCCTCCCACTACGATGAGGCAATGGGATATTAGTGGCTTGTGGTTTCTCTTCAGTTCTACTGGTATTTTCTCTCATTTCTTCTAGAACAATTTTACTTTTGGTCTTATGGTTCATAATATATTTCTCTTTCAAGAATCGGGCATTGGTGCTAACAATGACCTTCTGATCCCTAGGATTATAAAATAAACCACCATTCGTTCCCTTGGGATACCCGATAAAGAAACAAGCTTATGTTATCGGTCCCAACTTACCTGTGTTCCCTTTTAGCACATGTGCTGGACATCTCCAAATCTGAATGTGTCTCAGACTAAGCTTGCGCCCAGTCCACAATTTTGTGGGAGTAGAAGGTACTGACTTAGAAGGTACCAAATTCAGAATATAAGCCGCTGTCTCTAATCTAAGTCCCCAAAACAAATCGGATAATCTTGAATCACTCATCATTGATCTTACCATCTTCATAAGATTCATATTCCTTCTTTCTACTACACCATTCTGCTACGGAGTGCCCAATACAGTC
This sequence comes from Heliamphora exappendiculata, assembly GCA_034768845.1. Taxonomy (NCBI): domain Eukaryota; kingdom Viridiplantae; phylum Streptophyta; class Magnoliopsida; order Ericales; family Sarraceniaceae; genus Heliamphora; species Heliamphora exappendiculata. The sequence goes on from JAOTRH010121884.1 coordinate 15,226, forward strand.
AACTGGGATATAATCCCTTCTGACTACAAGTTGTCCCTAAACTCTCCAAAGTGGTACTCTCCACTACAGTCGAATTATAGTGATTTGATACTTTTACCCAGACGCTTCTCCGCCTCATCCTTGAATATTTTAAATTCCTCAAAGCATTAAACTTACGGTGCATCAAGTAAATGTATCCATACTTTCACTAGTCGTCAATAAAACTGACGAAGTACTAAAAGCTACTTTTAGCCGGGATAGTCGTACGACCACACACATCATAGTGAATCAGTTCTAATGGTTCTTTAGCTCTATAGCCTTTTGTCCAAAAGGTCTCTTGGTCATCTACCCTCTTAGCAGGACTCATAGACTGAAAATGCCTCCACTTTTAACGAACTCAACGGTCTATCTTTTTTACCAGTCTATTTATCCTTTTTAGATTAATATGACCCAAGCGTAAGTGCCAAAGAAACATTTGATTTATTAACGAAAGAACCTTTCTATTATATGGTAAATTAAATGTGTTATTCAATTCAGTTAATTACAGTGTAGGAGAGTTAGAAGATATAACATATAGATCATCCACCAATGTACCAGAACAAATAAAATATTCATTTTTCTTAATAACCACAAAGTCATTAAAATGAACAGAATATTTGTCCTTTATTAAATTAGAAATAGAAATTAAATTTTTTCTAATAGAAGGTATATAAAGACAATCTTCTAAAATTAAATTCCTATCACTACTAAAACTGAGAGTGATATCTTCTACTGCAACTGTTGCCACCCTAGTATTATTGCCTATATGTAGGTAAATTTTTCCATCACTGAGCTTCTTGATTTTCTGGAACCCCTACAAAGAATTGCAGACATAATTAGTGGCTCCCGTATCTACACACCAGGTACCGGTAGATAACACTGCTAAATATGTTTCAACCACTAGTGAATAAAAATTACTTTGCTTGTTCTGCTTATTGAGAAAAATTGGACACTGATTTTTTCAATGGACAAACTGGTTATAGTGATAGCATTTGCTCTCGGCTTCTTCACACCAGCTTTTGGCTCTTTAGCTTCTTTTAGACCTATGCCTCATTGTTTTTGAACTTTTTTCTTCTTGCCTTTCGGCTTAGAGGAAGAACCTTTTTCAGCCACATGCACAGTACTTGGCATCCTAAGAACACCATTAACTGCTTGAAGTTCTTTAAGAAGTTCTGTCAATAAAAAGTTGGGCTTCTTCATGGAATAATTCAGGTAGAACTACTTAAAGTTATCAGGCAGTGACTAGAGTATGATATCGACCTGGGTTTTCCCGTTAATTTCAGCTCCTAAGATCTCTAGTTCATTCAAATGACTAATCATCTTCAGAACATGATCCCTAACTAGGGTGCCTTCAGTCATGCTTGTATTCATTAAAGACTTCATGGCCACTTGCCTAGAAGCACGATTTTGATCTCTAAATATTTTTTTGAGGTTCATAATCATGTCATAAGCACTGGGCATAAACTGATGCTGATGCTGCAAAGTATTTGGCGTAAAAGCCAAAATGTAACAGCGAGCCATCTGATCAGCTTTTTGGAACTTCTGATAAGCTCAGGTTTCCTGTTTAGTTACCCCCTCATCAGGTACTGGTGGAAAAATCTCAGATAATATAAATTTGTAGTCCTCGACAGTTAAGACAATATCCAAGTTTTTTTTTTCAGTCAACATAGTTTGGTCCCGTTAGTTTATTTTCTTTGAGTATGGTCGCGAGTGAATTGAAAGACATTTTAATCTTGAGAATCATATAATTAAAATAAGTATTAATTATGACGAGCAAAATTTTAAATTTATTTTAAATTTAGTTCCCTCTACCATTTAAAAAAAAAATCGCCTGCAGTTTGGTACTCTGTGAATAGTATACCTCGATGGGAAGACGTCTACTATCCATCGTTTGTCCAAATAAGCCGGTTCTTATTAATTTTACTATCTAGGCAACCAACCTTACCAAGTAAAATTAAATAATTGACATATCTTCAGTTCAGTAAATAATAGTAATAACTCAGATAGAGAGCATACTATTATTTATAACTAAATGTTAACCACCATCAAACCCTGAATCAATCGCTTCGCAATAAACCATTCAGATGGAGAAGTGATCTACACTAACAATTATCTAGAATTATCATTGTAGGAGGTTTGTATTGGCGATACCGCAGTTAATCTTGTTCGATGGGAAGGAAGACCTTATTGCCAACGCACAGAATTAATTACATCACATACGAACTGATGATAGGGACCACAGGATTTATCTGTGAATAAATTTTCTCACCCACTTAGATTTTTAAAATTTTTTTAAGGTTACACAAAATTATTTAATTAAAATAAATTTATTAATTTTGAAAACTACATAATCCGAAAAATTTTAAAACTTCTTTCCGTGTACAGAATTCAAAAGATTCTGGTTTGCCAAACTATCTTTTCGTGTTTTAATGTGTAACAAATAAAATTATCAATAAATACATAGTTTTTTCTTTTACTTTACAGCTAAAATAGTGATTAAATGTATTCAATTATTTTCTTTGTACGTTACACATTTTAAAAAAATTAATAATTTATTAAGATTAAATATTTTTTTATTTAATTAATCCAAAATCTAGAATTAATTTTCACGTTTTTTCAATATATCCGATTTTTAAACAAAATCATCTTAAACGTGTTATTTTTTAAAAATAAAATATCTAAAGTTTTTTTATTTAATTAAAAAACTTTTAATTAAAAAAAAATTTATTTTATTTTTCATCACAAAATATTAATTAAAACTGAATTTTTTGAATTAATTAAAATTAGCAGGCATAAATAAAATAGATATACATTATTCACGCAGTTTAAATAAATATAAATACAAGATATGTATATATCCCAATTTATGATTAAACAGAAACTTTATTGAGTTTCAATCTCTGTTTAAAGATTAACTCGTAATCTTTCAATCCTTATCAAAATTAGCTTTCGGTATCCAAGTCGTATAAGGATTTCTCGAGTTGCAGTGTTATACAAAAACAGCACTGACCCAAGCTATATCAGCCAAAATAGCAGCTTCGAACATAGCCACCACTGCCAGCCCACCACCACCGCCGCTACATAACGCAGATTCAGGCAGCTTTTGCTGCCACTCTCGAACTCCGTTTTTGTTCCCATTTTTTTAAAACATAGGTTACAAAATATACTATTTTTTTTTATAGAAACCTTGGTTCGAAAACAACTAAAAAAATAGTTTTCGATGGCTGCCGAAGCACTAGTGCCGCCCCTAGTTGTTGCTGCCTGTTCTGGCTTTTCCCGTGGTTGATTTGGTTTCCGTTTCCTCCTGTTTCTAGCACTAATATCTAGCAACATTTTGTCCTGAAGAACGCCTCAAAAATAGTCCCAAAAAAGCTCAAAAAATAGCCCCGAACAGCCTTGTTGTCGCTGCCGAAAACCATCGCCTTGCACTAATTTTTGCCTCATTTTATGTGGCTATTTTTCTCTAATTTTGGACTATTTTTCAGGTATATTTTATTTCTGTTTTATGTCTAAAAATCTGCCCAAAAAAGTTTTGAAAACACCCAAAAAATATATCGAAAACGGCCAAAACCGTCACCACCAAAAGTTTCGATTATTTTTTCATTATTTTAGGAACTGTTTTATTGCTATTTTTTAAGTTTAAAATTGCAAAAATATTGTCAAAAAAACTTGTCACAAAAATCATTGAAAAACTACCGCAATCCGTGGCCCGAATCACCTGAAACCACCGCCAGTTCCGCCAGTTATGCCGTCACCTATTTTTTGTATTCTTGGATATTCAAACCTATTCTTAAATATTTTAAACAATATTTAAAAATAAATAAAAATTTTTACATCTAAAACCTATATCCTGAAGGCTCACAATTGATCTAAAAAATGTAAAACTTTCACAATCAACTCTCATGATTAAAAATAATAATCATCATCATTTAACCATTCAATCAAACATGAATAGAATAATGATCATAAAACTAGAATTAGAACGCCTGCAAAACAAGTTAACACAGTTCTAAATCTACTTGGTCTTTCGATTAACTGTAAACAAAATCAAAACGGCTCTGATACCAATTGTTGGATGCAAACTGCCAAGATCATTGATTTATAAATGATTTTTCAAAAAAATAAAATTGGATGGGCAATCGCCGAAACAAGCTCTAAATAAAAACGTTCTGATGTTAAACGACCAAAAGAAAACCTGTGCCACCATAGTTAATTTAGATGAATACCTTTCGGTCAATTATGAACTTTGATTATCTAAATTGAAACTCTAAACAGACTTTCTATTGTATTCTCGATGCGATTTTCGAATGTAGTGTGGGCTACGATCCTTCGAGAACTGGTACTGACACAACCTGGACAATGTTACTTATGAACTTGGTTCAGCCTATCCACATATTTATAACGCTACAATAGGAACCTGTGGAGTAATTATGACAGATTTCTAGTGTGACCCAAATACCTATCCAGCGATTTCTGTAAATATGCAAACCTTTTAGCGGTTTATGTAATTATGAAAACCTTGCAATAGTTTTTCCAATTTTTATAAAATACTAAATTACAGTCCATACCACTAAAGAACTGTAACTGCACTCTTAGCCATAATCTCATGACAAATTTGCATTGAGCTCTTATTATTAAATGTTTAACTTATCTCCCCATGTTATGATTCTCGATACCCGCTAATTAAATTTAATTACTGATAATTTAATTTAATTAGCATCTTTAAAATTTCTTAAGCCCTTCCACTTAACTTTTTTGACTGCCAGATAATTAAATCCACCTGTAGGGTTTGGCCCGGTCAAAATTTATAAGCTTCCTTAACAGGGTATTGTCAATCCTGAATAATCGAGATGTGGATTCCGTTAATAATTAATATTCACTATATAATTAATACCACTATCCAACTCACCGAGACTATTGACCTTAAAAGATCGCACCCTCTAATGAATCAAAACAACGAATATTAAATATACGCAAATAATAATTATTTCAGGATTAAGAGTATAAGCACTCATAATAACCTTATGGTGTAAATTAATTTATATAATCAGTGTAAAATTAATTACCCAAATGTGGTCCTATTCAATACACAAAGTGTACTAGCATAACAAGTCAGAACAATAGACGACGCTATTATCTGCTCCCCGTAACCAAGACAGACCTACTAAAATTCTGTGCTACAGTCGTATCGATGGTTAGTCAAACTCCATCTAAACCGTGAACAACAAACTTACATTCTGTAAAAACCTATAATTTGATCTTTTATGTGCAAGCCATACTCTACATACCAAATTAAATACTGTACAGAATAAAGGACATCTATGCATGACATTTAAAGAAATGATATTACATACATTGCTCATTCAGATTCTCATAAAATGAAAAAAATAATTTTATTAAAATACAATTAAATACTAAAACCAAATAAAATTCATAATTTTTAGTATATAGGTCTGACAAGACTTAGACGTGTACATCAGATGAGATTTTTGATAGCGGACCCAGAGTCGACTATGACAGATATGATGAGGGCAATCCTAAAATTACAGCGCACAGTCGAGGGAGTTAACATTGCTGTGGCCAATCATGCTAGGATTCAGACATAATGTCTGACTCAAATCCAGGCCTTATAGACCCGGGCTGTAGATCCCAATGCAGTTCTCCTGAATGGCCAAGAGGATGTAGAAGACAACCTTTGGGATGACAACGTGGGACCTAAAGGAGCCCAGCAAGTAGCTGTACAACCTGTTTGGTCGAGAATCCCAAATATTTTAGCTACAGAGGAGTCAATCTTGTCTGATAAGGTTGACAGACTAGAGAAGATTCTGAGGAAGGCCCGAGGAGTTGAGGATTACATATTGGATGTCGAGGGACTCCGTCTATTCCCTGATGCTAAGCTTCTCGAGAAGTTTAAGATGCCCAACATGGAGAAATTTAATGGGACCAGAGATCTAAAGATCCATCTAAGGATGTATGTGGAACCCTATCGCCGATGGGGATTAGTGACCAGTTAAAAGCTCAGCTTTTCCACTGATCTCTCTCTAGAGCCACTCAGAAATGGTTTTTATCTTTGGATGCTGCGAAGATGAAAACCTAGGAGAACATTGCTACTTCTTTTGTTAACTAGTCTAACTATAATATCTAGCTCGATGTTACCACTTAGGAACTTGAGACTACCCGGTAGGAGGCTAAGGAGTCTTTTGTTGAGTTTTTGACCCGTTGGAGGGTTAAAGCGGCTAAAATGATAATCCGACCCACTGAAAAGGAACAAGTGAGGATGGTGGTGAAGAACTTGTAGCCATAATTCTATAAGTATCTAATAACACAGTCGTTGATGACATCTGAACAAGTTTTCGATGCTGGGGTACAGATAGAGGATGCGTTATAGTCTAGGGACATCGAGAAGGGAGAATTGAGCCAAAGAGCAGTGAAGAAACCATATGCCAATAACCCTAACAATGCCACCAATGCCATAAATCGAAGCTATAAAGTGAACCTACTGAATTCCAACTCGAATCAAGCTAGCCCACCTACCCAGCAAGCTACCCAAAACCAACCCCGCAACCCGAAGAGAACTTTCACCCAACTTGTCGTACCGTTGACCTCTATTCTAGCTTCCTGATTGAGAGGGATCTCCTAAAGCCCTTGGAGCAGACCCTGCCACTCAAATATAATCCAACTCAGTATTGTGCCTTCCACTAGGGGCACGGTCATTTAACTAACAACTGCATGAGGCTTCGGCACGAGATTTAGGACCTAATTGATAACAAGGTGATTCCTCCACCCACTATTGTTTAGAAGCCGAATGTGACCACTAATCCTCTACCGAATCATGCTGCCCAACAAAATGTGAATGTCGTTGGGGTAGAGGGGGAAAGTTTTGATCCCACACATTCATAGGTCTAGTAACAGAGCTGAAACCCATTATAGATTTGCCATCTAGTCAGGAAGTGCTGTTGTTTAATGACCTTATTGAGGATCTGATAGAAGATGGTTTCAATAATTTTTTGATCTTTATCATTCACCAAGAAGAGGGTCCCATTTTCACCGATGATAATGATGAGGAAAATGAAGAGGTCAGGCACTTATGGGAGGATTTGACACGCCTTGAGGCATTTGATGATCTAGAGGCAGCCGGAATAGACATCAAATGGCATATTCCAACCGTTCTGAGAGATGACACATCATGGCACGGAGGGACAGCCTGGTATGGGGAAGCTGAGCTAAGTTTAATAATCAGGAATAAAGAGTCAGAGAAAGTAGTATCAGAGGCAAGAGAATCATCGAAGGAAAATGAAGTTGACAGCAACAGTAAGTAGGAAGAGAATGTTATGGTTGGTATACTGAAAACCATATTTTTAGTATTTAATTTTATTTTAATAAAATTATTTTTCTATTTTATGAGAATCTTTATGAGTAATGTATGCATATCATTTCTTTGTTATGCATGGATACCCAATATTCTGTATACTATTTAATCTGTTGTGTAGAGTACGGCTTATACGCAGAAGACCAGATTTTAGGTTATTGCAGAATATAAGTTTTATATTCACAGTTTAGATAGAAATGAGCACACCATCGGTACGACTGTGGTACAGAGTTTTAGTAAGCCTGTCTTGGTTACGAGAAACCAATAATAGCGTTGTCTATTGTTCTAACTCTCTGTGCCAGTACACTTTGTGTGTATTGAACCGGACATTTGGAGTCATTAATTTTGTACTAACTACTGACTATATAAATTAATTCACACTCAAAGGTTATTATGAATAGTGCTTATCCTCTTAATTATGAAATAATTATTAATTTGCATATATTTAATATTCATTTTTTTTTTTCATTAGAGGGTGCAATCTTATATGGGTCTATATTTTCGGTGAGTTGGATAGCGGTATTATTTATATGGCGAATATTAATTATTGACAGAATCCATGTCCCGAATGATCGGGATTGACGATACCCCCTTAAGGATGCTTATAAGTTTTGAGCCGGTCAAATCTTGCAAATGAATTTAATTATCTGGCAGTCAAATAAGTTAAGCTGAAGGGCTTAAGGAATACCAAGATGCCGATTAAATAAAATTGTCAGTAATTAAATTTAATTGACGGGTATCAGGAATCTTAATGTGGGGAGAAATGATAAGCATTTAATAACAGGAGCTCAATGCAAGAAGGTCTTGAGATTATGGATCAGGGTGCAATTATAGTTTTTTAGTAGTGTGAACTGTAATTCAGTCTTTTATGGAAATTACAGAAATCGCTGCATGTCTTTCCATAATTGCAGAAACCTCTAGTAGGTGTCTGTGTTCCACTGGAAGTTTAACTCATAATTACTCCCTAGGTCTCTGCTGTAGCCCTATATATTCACGAGTAGGCTAAACTAGTTTTAGATTGATTTTTCATATATCATATATCAGAGATATCATATTTTTTCTTTCAAGATGAAAGATATCGGCGGTCTGCCAGTACGAGTTCTCGGAGAATCGTAGCTCAAACTACGTTCGAGGATCGCGTAAGAAAATACAGTAAAAGATCTAACTGGAGTTTCAACTCGGAATCAACTCGTAGTTGAAGATTAGATCGACAAGAGGTATTCATCTAAATTAACTTTGGTTGCACGGATTTTATTTTGATTGTTCTTCGTCAAAAGTTTTATCTGGAGCCCGTTTCGGCTTTTGCCTGTCCAGTTAATTTTTTACCAAAAATTATTTTCAAAAACAATGAGCTTAGCAGCATTTCCTCCAATAGAGAATACAACAACCAAAGAAGAGACAAGAACAAGAAGGAAAACGGAAAGACTTACCTCAACTAAACAAGTTGAAAACTGCAGATCCCATTTTTGACCCCTCAGTATACATCGTTCCACTCCATGAATTGAAACTAAGAATACCTCTACCCGAAGGGCTAGTCTTAAGCTCTTTCGTAGTAGAATATCAAGGGTAGAACGATATGTGGAAGTTAGAAGAAATAGAACAAGAATTCATGGACGTAGAATATGACAAAGGAGGGGATGTGCTAGAGTGGCATCCAATTGAAGAGGAGCTGTACGATCATAGAGGTCTGTGGGAACCTTGGGGTCTTCTCCTACCATATAATTATGGAGACCCGATTGATGGAATATTATTGCCATGACTCTTTGAATTGGAGACTAATATCAGCGAAGAGTCTCGTTGGCTTATCCAAAATATAATGGGAATCGAGGAAGACCTTTGGGGAGTTAGAGAAATTAATGAAAGAGATAGTCAAGGAAAAGCCATCATAGATGATTTTTGGACCTTCTAAGGGAAAGAAGGCCCAGTGGCAGAAATTTGAGAAGTAACCGACCAATTCGAGGGTTTGCGGGAGCCCAAAGAGCAAGTTGAACATCTAATAAGATGCGGGAGACATTTTAAGCCTGCATAGCTAGAAAATGGATAGCCAAGTAGGGGCATAGAGGAACCAAGGAAGCAGGCAGAAAAACAGAATGGTGAAGAGGAAGACGTAGTTCTGAAGCAGCTTAATTATGATGACGCAAGAAAATGTGAGTAGTTAGGGCTTACTCTTCGCATCCCATAAGCATCGATATGTTGTTTTGAAGGCCCTCGACAATGTAGATATCTCGATTGACGTCTCTCTCGATTAACTAGTTAGAATGCTTATACCCGAGAAGCAGACCAGTGTTATCACCTTTAGTGATAGAAACTTTCCAGCAGAGGGGCCATCCTATAAAAAGCTGTTACATTTAACCGTCAAATGTTTAGGGAAATGGATATCAATTGTTTTGGTCAGCAATGGTTCCGCCCTCAACATATGCCCACTGCGAACCGCTTACCACCTAAGAGTGAAGATGCAAGACTTCAAGTCGAGTGCACAGGGAGTATGAGCATATAATAACACACAAAGAGATGTCTTGGGATTGGTGACTTTGTTGTAATGGTAGGAACTTTGGAGAGTGAAGTGGTGTTTCATGCCCATGATGTGCCAGCTTCGTTTAATATGTTGCTAGGAAGGCCGTGGTTGCACGACCTGTCGATTAGAGCAGTTCTGTCCACCCTACACCAAAAGGTAAAGCTGATCAAAGAGGGAGTAACTGTCACCATACCAGGTAAAACTGGCTTGCCAACCCCAATTAGTGATACTACCCCACTCCTTGAGATCCAACATGGGGAGGAGGATCTCGTTCTGAATGGGTTCAACTTCGATGAGACCAAGGCTGTGCAAGTATTGATGAATGATGAAGGGAGTTATGTGAACCAAAATGTCGTGGCCATGATAAAGGCAATGTCCTATTTTTCAGGTATAGGATTAAGTAAGCATATGCAAGGGATTTCGGAGCCAATCCCTGTGAGCCACAATCGCCATGGATACGGAATGGGATACAAGCCAAACTTGAAGAATCAAGCATGGGGAAGTATGGACCAACGCTAAATGAACGATTTATCATAGAAGGGGATGACTTCCCTTACTGTGGGTTCTTCGAGCCATGGATAGAAGAGAAGACCAACCGGAAGTTGTCGGGACTAGAGATCTTTTTCAGCCATCAGTTGACTGATAGTGATGAAAAGGCTGAGATTTAGCATATGAGTTTTGCTAAAAAGATGCAGACAGATTGGGCAAACATTTGTGAAGGAGATTTGGGATCTTTCTTCAATAAAGAGATAGCCTGAGTGTGTATAGGCAATGACAAAGAAGACAAGGACGTGCTAATAATGAAAGCCGACGTGCCTGTGGATTACACCACACTTATCATGGATGCTGTTAAAATGAAAAAGAACTAGTCTTTTGAGTCTTTTCTTATGCATGATGTAACAAGTGAGTTGGAGTTCGAGTTTATTGAATTTGTTTTTACCAAGTTTGTGAAAAATGTCTGTAACAACGAGTTCGCTAGGAGTGCATCTGTTGGCATCTCGAGCCCTTATGAGTCTCATATTGTAACACCCTTTGAAATCAATGAAATGAAACTAGATTTTACTTACTTCACTATGCCTCAAATATCTTGTCTTGGTTCTGAAGATTTTAATGAATTCGAGGAGGATATTTCCCAAGAATTAAAATTTTTAATTGAAAAGGAAAAAGAAATACAAGCTAAACTTGTAATTGAAGAAACTGTTTTAATAAACCTTAATGCTATTTCTAGCAATCCAAGAGGGGGTGAATTGGGTTTTAAAAATAATAATAACTATTTTAAAAACCTTTTTCAAAACTTTTTAATTTCTCAAACAAATATAGCAAGTATAGCAAGAAATAAAGCAATGAAGAAATTAAAGAGGTTAGGGAGAGTGAAATTGAATTGGACACCAAGATTTATAGTTGTTCGGCTTCTTCCACACCTACATCCACTCCTTAAGACTCCCCTTGGGAATGTCCACTAAGATAGAATGCTTCATGGGCACATTCAAAGCCTTTTACAGCCTCAAGAAAATCCTACAAAAATAGCCCCTATTTTTTTTGTAATATCTCTTGAGCTCTTCTTTAAAGAGTATCTCTCACTCTCTTAAAGGATCAAAGATGACTCACCCTATATTACAATAAATGTGTAGGAATCAAAGATTCACTCACTCACTCTCTTTACAAATGATTAGAAATAAATGAATACAAAGAGGTGAGAATTGGCTAGAGGAGTTAATGAGCAATAAATACTTTTTTAAATATTTGAACTTTTGATTCAAGCAATAGAATAGTGTCTAGATGGTCTGGGAGATTTAAAACTCTGAATCTTAACTCTTTTTATAGCCTTCTGAAGTTAATAGCCATTGGTGGGTTGGTAGAGGCAATTAATGCTCTGAAATCGAACCGTTGGAACCAATGCGAGATTTGAAATCTATCGCACGGGTCGACTCAAAACAATGTTATGTTTACTCAAAATATATAGGGCTTGGTTCCTCAAGTGATTGTGTTGACTCATTTCTTCAATGGTGTCGACACAAATTCTGCATTATCCTCACCCACACGGTGGTGTCGACCCATGGAGCTTTTGGTGTCGACTCAAGGATTACTTCAGTTTTTCAGGAGAGATCTTTGGTGTCAACTCATCTTCATTTTGGTGTCGACACTTTTTATCTGGTAAGCTACTGGAATTTTGGTGTCGACACTTTTTATCAGATAAGCTACTGGAATTTTGGTGTCAACTCTTCTTCGTTTTGGTATCAACTCATAAAATTGTAGTCAGTCTCGGTAATTTTAGAGTTGACTCATTTTGATATGGTGTCGACTTAGAAAACTACAGACAGTCTCAGTTGTTTTGGGATTGACTAGAAGTCGTTTGGTGTCGACTCGTTTGAGTTAGAATTGGGAATTGTCTTGAACCTCTGGTGTCGACCCATTTAGTTTTGGTGTCGACTCATTTTGTAACACTCCGCTTCTACAAGGTACTAAACCTGTATAGAGGGATGTGATCTTGCTGCAGACCGGCAACTAAAGAGAAAGACAAGAGATAAATAATATTGAGAGACCAAACAAGAACTTCTAAGTAACCACAATCCATTATGTCAAAATAGGGGTAAACATGAGTCACTAGGGATTTACCTTCCCAAAGACATACCTTACCTCTAAAACATCAAAAACCTTCAGGTCTTATACATGAAGCTCTGCCAAAACTAAAAACTAAACAAAAGAAAAACTAGACCAAAATGATTCCCAATACCAGATCCAAAACTACTCGACGACGCCTGTGGTGAACCAATTCCTAGTCGTTTCTGTTATCTGCAACCACAGAGGTTACAAGAGAACGCACTTAGCATTATCATAAATAGAAAACACAGTTACTTAGTTAAGGATAACTGAAAACTCTTTCTAAAAATAGTTCATCATATTTTTCACAAAAACATAGAAACTAATGCATTTGCTTGAACATGAAAATACCATAGATTATACAGAAGTTTCTCAGTATGGCAAACAGAAATATGGTCCTTTCTCAACTACCACAATTTAAAAGAATAACCACTTTCTCAAAACCAGATTCAAACCCCAATAGTGTCCAAGTAGTCGTCAACCTCACGACTAAGAATTTCGACGATATCGTAACCTCAATTTGCAATGTATGGATAGCAAAGTGATGGAATGAGGGCCGCTCCCTACCAGGAATGAGTGGTATGTGCTAAAAGTTGGGACTCAGGCTAAAACCCTTAAGGGAAAAAACCCCCGCTTAATAGTGAAAAACTCATAGTTGAGTAACCTCCCTCATAACGGGATATAAAGGGCCAAAAATCCTTATAACTTGGCACTTCGAAAACAACAACACAACATTGACAATTTCTTTTATAATATCATCCTACTTGCTCAAAACATCATGGATAGTACACTTGAATTAAAAACATCATTGCATTTGAAAATAATAGGTTCATGCGATAATCAAAACTGGTCATAGTTCAAAACATGCGCTTTAAAGTATTTTCAAGCATCATTTACATAAACTCAAGTTCAAGATAATGGCTAAACACTCTCACCTTGTATTATATGCATATGAACTAAGCCTTCCTCGGCAAGCTAAGCAGGACCCCTGGGTTCAACAGCCTCCGTGCCTAACAAGTAAAACACGACTCAACCGTTAACACGGAATCCTCCCTCTTTAGCATGTGAAACTAAAACAATTCTGACCGTTGAATGTTTTCATAATTTTAGGGATCATGGTTACATTCTTTTTAGGTTTAAGGGGTATTACGCACTTGCTCAATCCTTCACTCGTTTAAAGATTTAACATAATCATTTATTACTCTATTCCAATCATTAAATTTTAAAGTACCGCAGCATTTTGAGGTACTTAGACTTGGAGTTGGATTATAATTTTTGGTGATGATTTAGATTAAAATATTCTCTATAACTTTTATGTTTAACAACAAAGCCAAAACCTAAGGCAACTAGGTTAAAAACTTGGCGCAAACAAAAATGGTTCAACACTTGCACAGAAAATTAGCCAGTTCTCTGTTGGTCTTGATTTTGAGAAATATAATCAAGTCTAAATGAGCTAATTTTTGGATATGTTCTTGTTTAACATGTCCCCTACAAGTCATATGAAGAGTTCTAAGGGTAGTTGTGTGAAACAAGTTGAAGATATAAGCTATTTTGTAAAATAGGTTTAGTCAGCCACCAAACCCTCAACAGAACCGGTTTCGAATAGAGAGTTTGAAATGGGTTTGAGGGACTTTCTCAAGGCATATAGGTTTGATATTTGGGCAGAAAGTATTCCATTATGTTACCTATAATATTCATGAAGACCACTTTTGGAGTAGGTCACTAAACATAGGGGTTTTGGGCTATTCAAAAATATGTGATAGAAGTGTCTTTAAAAGGCTAAACCTCAATAGAGAAATTCAAAGGGGTTTTGACCCATCAAACCCCAATAGAGTGGGCTCATTTTTTGTGGGTATCTATATATACATGTTTTCTATAACTGGTATGTTTTGACCAACGCTCAAATCTCATTTTAAACTATGGTGTTTAGGTCTGCATTGTTGGCTGGTCTAAAATGACACACTTTGGTAGAAATGCAATATCTCGAGTTCTACTCACTCAAATGAGTTCAAACCAATTTTGAATGAAATATAACACAAAAATATAGGTCTGGACATAAAGAACACACTAAGATCATTTTTCTATAATTAGTTATGGTCTTCCAAAAGTTAGGTCAAAGAAGTGGAAAAGCTCAAATTGCAGGCCATGTTTAGTTTAAATCTCCTAAAACCATGTGTCAAGAGTTGATCAATTTTCTTTACGTACATGATTTGTACTCTTAAATAGTAAAACTACAGATCCTTATCATGCCATGAATTCCTTACAAAATCTCATGCAAACTCCAAAAACACAACATCCACACCAAAAAGCCCCAAAATCTCACCATGACGCCTTTTCGGTTCTTGATCTTTGATTCGTATTTGAAAATGATGGAAGAGGTGTTTGATATGTACACAACCAGATGTGTTTGAGTCTTTCTTGCCTTTTTAGAAGTTGTTTCTTGGTGATGGAATACCTTGGACTTAGCTTTCAAGCTCCATGGATCCTCCTAACTTCATGTTTCTTCTTCTTCCTTTCTTTCTTTTCTCTTTATTTCTCTCTCACTCTCTCTTCTCCTCACTATGCCGAAATGAAGAGGAAGAGTAGGAGGTCTATGTTCTTTTTTATAGGCAAAGAGAGTGAAGGAAGCTTCCTTGAGAAGCTCGGTTAACCCTAGGTTAGGTTTAGTTAACTTAGGTTGTTTTTCACTAACCTTGGTTAAGGAAACTTGGCCACCAAGTTTGGCACTCTTCCCTAGGAGGCTAGCCACTTGAGTATATATATATAATATTAAATTATTTTCTTCATTTAATTCTAGGAGAAAATTCGGGTATTTTTCACATAGGTTCGTTTCTTAATTTTTCGAGCTTAACTCTTGTCTTAAACAACTTGAACTTATAACCTTGAGTTCTTAACCTCAATATTAGGGTTTTCATATATACTTGTGTGATTCCCTCTCTATCCTAGGTCTTAAGCTCATAAAAGTTAAATGGTCGGGCCGGTTCTTCTTACCGAACTTAGGTTCGAGACTTTGTTTGTTTCGAGATGTTCTTTCTTTTCTATTCGTATTCTTGAGTTTGGGTTATTACACATTTTACCCAAAGTCAAGAATCCAATGGATTACTTGGTGTTAACTCAAATGGCGATGGTGTCGACCCAAAGTGAATCCCGCAAGGCTTGTGTAGGTGTCGACTCAAATTCTATTTGTGTTTACTCATTGTGTTCATCTACCTGGATTTTGGTCCAATACTAAAGGTGTTGACCCAAATTAGTTTGGTGCCGACTCAAACGAGTACCTAAAACGTCTTAGACAAACATGTTAAGGTGTCGACTCAAATTCTCAATGGTGTCGACACACTTAAGTGTTTTCAATATGTTTAGCCTTTAGGGGTTGACTCAAATATCAATTTGTGTCAACTCAAAATATTTTTTGTCATAACACTTAGTGTAAACTCATTTGTTGCATAGAGTCAGTACAAATGGCTTAAGGTATCGACTCATTAGTCATGTAGTGTCAACACTTACATTTTTAAAAATATTAAAATATAATCATTTTTAAATCAATTTAATTAAGAAAGTAAATTATTAAAAATCATTAAAATCTAATTAAAAAGCTCTTGAGTTAACAATTTCTTATTTTTTTATGATTACAATATTTTTTTAAAAATATTTAAAAAGATTTTGAACAAAGGTTCTCCCCTTATCTCTATGTCTTAAACAAGTTATGCAATTACAATAATAAGGCATTCAACAACTGTGTAAAACTTATGTTCAAGAGAATTTGCCAATATAATTCAGAAGCATTCTGAATTTATTAAAATATGTGCATCAAATCAACGCGAGTGCAACACATAACAAGTTTACTATATCAATTTGATCAATTCATATGTGCAATATGTTTCCAATTCTGAGCAATGACACATCTAAGTACAAACCAGCAATTCAAAAATATTTTCAAACATTCATATAACATTTGATATGCACTAGAGATATGGCATTCACATACCCAACATATTAAGCATTATCCAAAACTAACCAACAATTAAAAACTTAATGTTTTCACATCCACTACCACAAACACATAAGACAGAAAATGAAATGCTTTTAAATTACATCTTCTTTTTCAATCAAAACACAAATTGCTAAACTTCTTCTTCTTTCTTCTTTCTTTTTTCTTCTCTTCTTCTCTTCTTCACCGCTTCTTCTCCTCTTTTGGAATCATCAAAAACATCAGGGCTTATCCATGAATTTCTTAAGGGCTTTCTTCTCTTCTTGTTTCTGCTTCCTGGCATAAGCCTTTTCTTTTGAGGATGCGGCTTTTTCAGCTTTGGATTCTTGTTCTGCTATGGCTGCGAAGGTGGCTGCCAAAGCTAAGTCTGCCTTGTACTTCAACCGAGCTTCTTTTCCAGCCTTCGTTTTCTTAGGCTTAAACTATTTGGCCCAAGCGTCTTGAATCCATTTGAGATGATCTTTAACTTTTGTGGTATTCTGTTGCACTACAATGATAACTCCTTCATCGTATTCCTTTTGGACTTACTGAAGAATGGCAACATTAGCCTTCACAATGGAGGCTACAGTGTTATTCATGGTCTTGCTCATGGATAGGCTAGCATTACTTGCATTTTCAATTTTCCTTCTCAGAGTACGGTTGGTTTTGTTTAGATATTTGACTTTGTCAGAGTAGAGGAAACTTTGTAACCAATGCCAAAGAGATCCGCATCAACTTTCACTTGAAAGGATGCTACAAAAGAAGTCAATTCCTTGACAAGGGAGACAAGCTCTGCAAACTCTTGAGATGAGGGACCAACAGGTGGAGCAGATGTAGATGCAACAGAAGGAGGGTGAGGAGGAACAAAGGTGGAAGAGGAGCCAAGTACATTATGTCTGGTCTAGGGAGGAACAAGGGAACCAGATTCAAAAGGAACAGGAGAATTGGCACGAATGGAGGGAGGAAGAGGGGTCATACTAGATGATGGTGGAATAGTGGAAGGAGACACAAAATTACCACATTTAGTGGACCAAACACCATCAACTTTTGAGATCTGCATATGCTTGAAAGTGGACTGTCCATATAAACCATGTTTTGAAAAGGGAATTTCCTTCTCGATGGACAGGTCAACCCCAAAGTGTCGAAACACACAGGTCAGAAACATGGCATGAGGAAGGGAGGAATTTAACTTAGAATGTGATTGCAACATGTCAGAGATGAATAAATAATCAAGGTCTAGTTTCTTGCCTTCAAGGATGCACCATATAATGAAAACATGCATAAAAGTCGCATCACCAAATTTTCCAGATTGAGGCAGAAAAATGTGACTGAAAAAATGATACAAGATTCTCATTTCGAGCTTAAGAGAGTTGGTGTCAAGGAGTTTGGTAGGGTCAACCTCTTCGAGTTCAAAAATTTGTTTCACTACATCATGAAAAGAGAAATCGTCAATAGTTCTCTTTTTCTTGCTGCAGGCAACAAACAATCGATCCTCCGGGAGACCTAGGATCTCATTCAAAGTTCTAAAGGTCAAGGACTTTGAAATGGGTGTAGAATAGTTTGATGAGGGTTGGGTAATGAGCTTCACGGATCTGGAGTAAGTTCATCCAATCGAGATCAGAGAACAACTCAGAGAATTTCATTTCTATTGAATTAAAAAATTGAAAATCAATAGTGCGACAAGAAATTACCTTTCGAGTTGAAAAAGAGGTGAAATAGAGATTCTTGAACTTGGAATACTGGAACTCGAGAGAGGTATCCATTCTCGTGTTCGCCGCTGGCATTGTCATCACCGTTGTCATTGCCCTAGGGCTGGAAGGTCCTTCAGCTAGATGTTTGCTCCCTTTACCTATCGTCTTTGGTGGCATTAACGGTGATAAAGAGAGGGGAAGAGATGAAGAAGGTGGGAGGAGTCGACTCTAGGGTTTATTAGAGAGAACAGAAGAGGGAGAAGACAAACCGACATTTTGAATGCGAACGATTTTGAGTGCGAATGAGAAAAGAGGGAAAAAAATCACCTATATATAAACTCTATGAATTGTGTCAACCCTAAATGAAATTAAGTCAACACTTTTCACGCGACATTGGGGGTGTCCAAAGATAGAAATTGTGTTGATACTTTTTACCAGAGTGTCTCATTGAGTCGACACTCTTCATTAACGAGTCAACTCAAATTTTACCAAGAGCAAGATAAACTAATCGAGTCGACACTACATAATTGGAGTCGACACTTTTAATAAAATGTGTCGATACTATATAGTTGTGAATCAGCTCTTTCACACATGTGTTGACCCTTTTCTCATTAAGTCAACACTTTTCACATATCAAACTAAAGCATGAAAAGCATTGAAATGTATTAAACATGCACGGTTAGTATGGCAGTTTAAGCATTAATTTAGAGCACATGGCATGCCTAGTTCTCTTCTGATATAGCAGTCTTTCTTCATTTAAAGGTTTAATGAATATATCAGCAAATAAGTAGTCGGTGCCTACAAATTCAAGTTCTATATTGCCTTTTTGAACATGATCTCTAATAAAGTGATGTCTAATCTCAATTTACTTTGTTCTTAAGTGTTGTATAGGGTTCTTAGATATGCTTATGGCACTTGTGTTATCACATTTAATGAGAATATGATCTAAACTTATATCATAGTCTTCTAATTGTTGTTTCATCTAAAGAACCTATGCACAACAACTACCAGCTGCAATGTACTCAGCTTCAGCTGTAGATAAGGCTATTGAGTTCTGTTTCTTGCTAAACCATAATATTAAAGAATATCCTAAGAATTGACATGTTCTACTTGTACTCTTCCTATCAATTTTGCAATTGAAAAAGTCTGCATCAGAATAGCCAAATAACTCAAAGGATATTCCTCTAGGATAGAATAATCTAACAATGAAGTGGATACCGAACCTAATAACTACAATGAAGCACTCCAGAATAAAGATGCAGATCTTTGGCAAAAGGCTATAAATTCAAAGATAGAATCTATGTATTCTAATAAGATCTGAGAACTTGTAGAACCACCTAAAGGGATAAAACTCATCAGATGCAAGTGGATCTGCAAGAGGAAGAGAGGAGCAGACGGGAAGGTAGAAACCTTCAAAGCTAAGCTTTTTACAAAAGGGTTCACTCAGAAAGAATGGATCAATTGTGAAGAAACTTTTTTGTCGGTAGTCATGCTTAAGTCTATCCAGATTCTCTTATCCATTGTGGCTTATTTCGATTACGAAATTTGACAAATAGATGTCAAGACAGCTTTTCTTAATGTAAGTCTTGATGAGTGTATCTATATGGTACAACCAGACGGTTTCATAGCAAAGGACTAGGAGAACATGTTATGAAAGCTTAAGACATCTATTTAAGGACTTAAGTAGGCATCGAGGTCTTGGATACTCGATTTGATTAAGCTATAAATTCTTATAATTTTTATCAAAATTTAGATAAGTCCTGTGTGTACAAAAATGTAACAACCTGGTTGGTAATGACCTGTGTAGCAATCCAATCCAAACCCTAGTATTAGTAACTGTTAGTTGACAAGATCTTAGGTACCTAGAAGGATAGAAACCCTAACTCAACCCGAAACACTAATTCAACCCAAAAATCATAAAACGACCAAATACTTAGAGGCAAAGCCCTAACACTCAGAAGAGACTCCTGATAGCCTAAATTAAGTAAATAATATAAAATATAAAGTTAAAAATAAAAAATTCTCATAATTAGGATAAAATGACAATTTTGCCCCAAGTATACCAAAAAGTCTTTAAAACCCAAGTTTGGACACATGGACACCCAAAATCAAAAATTTAGATACAATTAAATAAAAAAACAGCAAAATAACAATAAAAATAACAAAAATACCCTTGCATAGCCGGCGACATTGGGAATTGTGCATAAAAAATTACTTTTTATCTTTTGAAGCTAAAAAATGAGAAACAAATTGTATAAATTAAGCATTATTATGACCTAAGACTTTTTATACAAGTAATATACATAATAATAAAATAATATAGGTTAACAACAAAATAAATCATTATTTAAAGTTTCTACACAATAAATAAGTCAAAAAGTCAATTTTTGTCAAACTAACTTAAATTGACTTAAAAGTTTATACCTATTTAAGTAATTGCTATAAAAATTATGATAAATTATGGAAAGACTAAATTAATTATAAACATATTAATATAATAGGTTTTAGTAGGTTAAGATACCAAAAGGATACATAAAATTAATATTTTTTGCATTTTCTTGCACAAAATGGTACCAAAACACAATTTAAACCATAAAATTAATGCAAAATTAGCTTTTAAGGCTCCCCAAACAGCCCCAGCCGAAACCCTTGCTGCCATGATCTGAATATATCTCTCTCAAATAGACCACTCCACCCCATGCAACCAATAGAATTTTAGAAAAATAAAAAATTTCTTACACCATAATTATGATACTCACTAAACCATTTTGTTATAAAGACAACACTAATATCACCCATTCTCCCTCTATATTTTTGGTTGAGAGAGGTGAGGGAGAGCTACCAAAAGTTTTCTAAGTGTTCCTAAAAGAATAATGAGAGAAGAAGAAAGAAAGAAAGAAGAAGGAGCAAGGAGGCCTAGAGAAGTCTTGAAAGCTATGTCCTAGCCATCCTTCAATCTTTAGAGCATCAAACAAGAAAGTAAATTTCTTAAACCTTCTTCAATTCTCTCATAAAATAACCCTCAATCCATCTCTATAAACAACCCTAAGAATAAAAAATAAGATTTCACTCAAAAAGGCGTCGTATGAGTAGATTATGGGCTATTCATACGAGATCAAGTGTTTTATGTGTTTATATGTAAGTGTTTTTGAGTTTTATGGCATGAATAGGCTCTGCAACTTTGGTATCTATGAACACATTACATGCATGCAAAGAAAATACATTAAATTTAAACACATCATGAGCTAAGTTATCGAAACCCTAAATAACCTAATTTTCTGGGCATACTAATTTTTTGCCACGAACTTTAAACTATCATAACTAATTGTAAAAAAATGAACTAGATGTGATTTTTATGTCCAAACCTAGATTTTTAAGTTCTCTTTCATAAAAAATTAGTTTGAAGTGATTTCAATTCGTAGAACTCCAGATACAAATTTTTTTTCAAAGAGTATTAGATTTTGACCACTCTGAGTTTCAGACATAAAAATCCTATGTTAGAGTGAGAACTAAGCTTAGGTAAAAATGTAAAACCTGTAGATAACATGTTTATATTAGTGTCCACCAAAACGGAGCCAAAAATAAGAAGTCTTGATAGGTTAAAACTCTTCCCAAAATCACTGTTGTGATTTAGTGACTGACAGAGCTCTCTGTCACACATTTTTGTCGGACCAAATATCTATGTTTTTAATAGCTAAATCTAAAAATAGTTTTCATAAAAAATGTATCTAACATATTAAACTAGATACTGATCAAAAATCAGCCCAAAATACCCTCGGATGGTCCCCCAAAGGTCTTGAGCCCTCTCTGTTGAAAATCGGTTCTGCTAAACCCTTTTATGCTGACTGAACCCATTTTATAAATTGGCCAACATTATCAACTTGTTCCAAATAACTAGCCTTAGAAAAAAATATAAAACTTGTAGGGGACACCTTAAACCAAAATCAACCCAAAAATCAGACCTATAGTCTTTGAATTGATGCCCCAAAACCGTGTCCAACTGAGGCCTAAATTCTGCACTTTTCTCTATAAAATGCTAAATGGTTTTTTCTTAAATAAAATAAATAACCCATTTGCCCTAGGATCTGACCTTACTGTTAAATATAAAAGTTGTAGAAAATATCTTTATCTAATTGGTGTTCAAAATTCAAAAATTAATTTCATATCTAGGTGTCTCAAAACACTGTTATAACTTTAAAATTGACACTTGAATAATTACCCAAATTTGACTAAGTGTATGAGTAGCATGTCACACTATGGGATATGAAGATATGGACTTTAAATAAATTATGTGAGTGATCGGTGTATGAAGATGATAAATTGATGAATAGAAATCATGTCGATAGGTTGAAGTTATGTCACATAAATTACAGCATGTGCTTTGTATACTTGTACTCTATGCTTTAGTGACTTGTACCTTATGCTATACCATGTTTAGATGCCATGCTATAATTAGTTATACACGAGAAGCATATTGAACATTATGAGCATTCCTACACTTGCATCTTGGCTAATCAGAGTCCCTTTTGTACCTGTCGTTGTGGGTTGGGTGGAAATCATTCTTTCTATGGTTTTGAACCTAGGGCATCCCTGGTTACCAATTTTGAAATTGAATTGGAAAGTTGTTATTATGAAAAGGGGGTTTATTATGAAAAAGAGTAAGGCACCATGGGTTCGTCACTAGCCCTTTTAATTTTGGTATTTTAGACTTTGGATTGACGTCAAATGAGCATTCTTGTCCTTAAAGTGGGTTTTGTGCGCATATAATTTGGCTAGAGGACTTGGAATAAGGGCGGAGGGTTTGGAATAAGGATGTAAATGGATTCCCCACGCTGTTGCCATTGAGTAAAACGGCTGAGGCATGAAATCAAGGCGAGCGTTTAACTTTCGCAACGAGGCAAGAATAAGTTTGGTGATCAGATTCCCATAAAGTCTACTTTGTAATTCCTGGTATGGAATTCATGTTATGGTTCTGGATGTATGTCGGGTTAGGTATTTGCGTTGCATTCATTTACATCACGCACTTGCACAATTATTTATATATACATGCTTACCCCATTCAAAATATCAAATTTGTCTATTCCCTTGGCCTTAAATTTTGTTGGATGTTATATGATATGTATTGTAGGATATTTTATTGTGAGTTTGTTAGAAGGTTTAAGAAATTTTTCTTTTAGGCTTTAGCTCATGGCATTCGTGCCATAGGTGAAGAAGAAGAACTTTTTGAGGGTGTGCTTGTAAGGTAAGAAGATTTTGAGGAACGGGGTGAATGGCAAGAGCCAGCCAATCCCAACAACGCTGTTTGAAGACGTTGAATTTTCTTCCTTTTTGTTATTTTGTTCAGTTTTTGCTAGCATTTTGTAATTTTTGTTGAACTCTCTAGAAGACTGTAATCGTTAAATATTTTGAACAAGTCCTAAACCTTTAATGATGTAGTATTTATCATATGTAATTATAAAGTGCATGGATAGAATATATCCTTTAATTATAATTATGTATGTCTCGACATGTCCGTAAGACAGGGCATCACAGTTGGTATTAGAGCCTAGGTTTAGTGAACCTTCAGGCCTTGGGATATGGAAGACTACGAATTCTGTAGCGTAGAAATTCTGTAGAGTGTTTATATTATAAATTTATCACTTATAATTTTAACAATTTAAAATTTTTTTCTTAGGATCTTCTCTATCTTTCTTTCTTTAGGATAACATCTAACGTAGAGCTAACCGGCGAACTATAGGTAGCACCGAAATTAGAAGACTCGGACCCCCGAGGAAGAACTCGCTGAAGAGTAAGACCCGATAAACATATTTTTGTTAGCATGGATGTTTCCGAATGAGTCGCCAATTCAAGAAGAAGGAGAGGTCAAGGAAATAGGAGCAGACGAAGAACCAGATGAGGTAGAAAACAAGGCAGGCATTGAAGTAGAGGATGAGGAGGGACTTGAGGACGACGATGGTGAGAACAAAGAGCGAGCCATCGCTTTCTTTTATGATCCACTAGAGGAAACGCCACCAGAACTGGCCGATGACGAAGCGATGAACGCATCAATCTACTGGAGCTGCCAAGATTACCACAAAGACTACCGTGTTGGGGAATGGGTGTATGCAAAAGTATTCCCTAAAAGGACGTGAAAATGAAAAAAGTTCGAGTCGTTTCTGAGGTACATGGGACCACTAAGGGTGTTTGAGAGATGTAATGAAACCACCTATTATTTGAAGGTACCACCAAGATTCAAAGAGCTATTAAGAGATATGATGGATGTAAGGTGGATGCAGACGCAAAAACCCAGAGACGAGGGAGGAATCGTCAAACCACGCAACCCGACAGTCGACTTTAACAATTCGAAAACATACCTGGAGATACCAGTAACTACAATCAACAGGACTTACATGGGGCCGGAGGATTTTTGGCACGTGAAAGTGCAGTGGTGCTACTACGGTATCTACGAGACGACATGGGAGCATGACTCAGTTGTTCGTTACTTCTATCCGCATCTGTTTATCTAGGCCTTAACACATTAGGTGTAGTATTTCTTTTTTCCTTCGTTGGATAATGTATGTGTGTTTTGTGAACTCTTAAAAAAAAACTTTATAACAGTTATGTGTTTGAATGAAATGAAAATGTTCGTTGTTAAATTCTTTATAAGCTATCTCTTAATCTTAAACTAGAATTCTACAAGATCCCAAAACATGAAGACAATTAAGAACGAAAACAACTCCCAAATCTCAACACTCTCTTAGGATAACTAATAGACAATCAAACCACCGACAAGTTAACGAACCCCTAAATGATAAAGCACTCAAAGTAGCCTAAGTTTTACGAAAACCGCCATTAAAACCCCTCAACTTCACCCTTATGAGTTTCTTTTCCCAAGCCTTTGTATCAACTTTTATACCCAGTTAAAATTCTTTGCTTATCTTTCCTTCTAATAACATCGGTCATCAGCAATGCTACCCAGTATCATTCGTAGGTAATCCTTTTACACCCAAGTCTTGTTGGTATCCCTATTGGAAATTTCATCCTGGAAAATACCCTTATCCTTGAGTTTTCATTGTTGAGCCATGCCTAGATGACGACTAGTATTCACGTTTGATTGTCCTTCAATGCAAGTCATCATCCTTGAACTAACTCTTTATTCGTAGAATTCAATGTCATTTCTTTAGTCTTGAACATTCGATATTGCCAAGATCCTCTACCACCATTCATCTTCCCCTGACTTTTATACTACATCCGACTGAAGCAATTTTGTAAACTCTTGAAATTCCAATATGGGGAGTTGACTTGGATGCCTGAATTGAAGTACGTTAGGCCAACGTAACTTCATAGCAAATAACTAGTTTGGCTACCCGTTGCTTAAACGTATCTTTTGTCAAGGTTTGATGTTGCACAGATTGATCCTGAGAACCTCCTCTTTATAATATTCATTAATTGCTGATCTCTTATCTCCAATGCATCTAAGCTTCAATCAACTTCTCAACCTGGGTCAATAGTGATCGCTTTAACTATGACCCTTTACCTTGATTCAACCTATCCTTGAACTATCTGGGTTCCACCCCAAGATGATCTAACCTTAGCTGCATCTCGTGCTTATACCATTCGAAATCCTCAGTCAAACACTTACCTATTTACTACCGTATGATCACCTTCTTTGAAACCAGTAAAATTGAGCTGACCATCCTTATTAAACTCCATGCATGTTTTTACCCGTTGATCTTCAAAACCTTGCCCCGTAGGTCTTAGAGTGATGCCGATTGTTAGGATATTACGTCGTTAGGTTTTAGCACTTTCATAAAAAACTAGGAGAATAAACTGGAACCTCTTAGCACCTCTTCGAATCATGGGGCAATCTTTCCTCAACATTACAACTTAAAGTACCATCAACGTTCACGTTTTACAAAGTTTTGAAAATTGAGACCCCTGACTGCAGGAATGGTTAAGTAAGGTTTTATTCAACTAACTACACCTTTTCAGAGGACCCGATAAGTAGAATTATGCCATCAGTAATCTACAGTTAGGAACAACAGCTTCACACCAAGGGACTCATGACATCACCATGTGACAGAGTTTAGACTTCCCCGGACTAGTTCATAGCGGACCCACACATCCTACAAATTGGGAAGCAATAGATTCATTCCGATAGTAGAGAAGTGGAAAACAAGAGACAACCTCGAGCTTAGGATACCCTTAGTATGCAAGTAACGAAAAAATATCTATACGTATCTGTGAGACCCTGACCCGTTCTATTTTTAGAAATAATTAAGTGTTGATGGAGTAAGACTTAAAACTTGAGCTTAGTGATATTTTGAGCTTGGATACACATGAAAGATATGTTAGAGGAAGAATATGGGGCTCTAATGGATGTTCGGACAAAAATATGTGAAAAGTGACATACCTTCACTAAATTGGCCATCACATTTCGTACAAAATGAATCCGGGTATGGGGTTTAAACCATTGGAAAGTAGACTTCTGGGGCTTCAATTTGAGCATAAGAATGACCCTATTTGGAGTTCGAATGAAGAAGATATGCTTGTTCAAAGTTAGACCAACAGTGTAGTCGCGAAAGACAGATCGATCGATCCCGCGACAGATTGATCGGTCTGTGACGGACAGAGGCTATAAATCTCAATTTTTGGGTTTGTTTTGGCATTTTTCTCCTTTCTCCTCTCTCTCTTTAAAGCTTAGGAGTGAGCTGGGGTTTAGTTTTGT
Organism: Heliamphora exappendiculata; assembly: GCA_034768845.1. Taxonomy (NCBI): domain Eukaryota; kingdom Viridiplantae; phylum Streptophyta; class Magnoliopsida; order Ericales; family Sarraceniaceae; genus Heliamphora; species Heliamphora exappendiculata. Next base: position 42,094 of record JAOTRH010121884.1, read on the forward strand.
GAGGTTCTTGAGGGTTTCAATGTTCGTTGAGGGTGAAGATCTTGCCATTTCCTTGCGTGAGCGGCAGTTGGAGAACGTGGAAATGCGTTAGTAGCTCCATTGAAGCTGCGCGTGTTGGGCTTTGATGAGTTGGAGCTTATGCGGGGCTTGATTCTTGGTGGGGGAACTTCTTTGAGGTAAGATCTTGACTAATCCTTGTGGTTTACTACGATTTGTGTTGAATTTTTGAAACTAAGCAAAACCCTATTGGTATTTGATATGTGATATAATAAAGTATGAATCGGTGGGGGTTTTATACGAGTGTCGTTGGTTATTTGATGAATATGAGTTGATGAAAAGCTATGAGGTTGATAAAAATCAGAAGAGGTTTTGAAGGTTTTTGTGAAGTGGTTAAGTAAATTTGGTACTTGAATTAAAAGGTTGAGAAATAAAGATATAGATTTTCTTGTGAATTAGATGCTGAGTTGAAATGTTGAATGAGATGAAGTTTTGAAATAATGATAAACTATTTTGAGAACTTTGGGGTTTTAAGAAATGATTAACCACGGTTTTAAGAAAATATTCTGCAAAGGGTTTTTAATTATTTTTTTTGCTCCACATAAACTTTTACGCCCCGAGGGAGATTTTGGAATGGTTTTTCTTTCCTTTTAAAGGTTGTTTCTTGTCTAAAATGTTTTTAAAAGAGTTGGTTAGTATTAAAATTCAAGTTTTTGGCTTGAAAAATGTTTGGAGCAGGACGGCTCGATAGACCGATTGGTCGGTTTATCGAGCGGTCTTTTGGTGCTCTCGGTACTCTTGTGCCGGCAAGAGACCGATCAATCGGTCTCTCCACCGATCGATCGGTCTGGTTATTTTTTCAAAATTTTTGATGTTTTGCTTAAAGATTTGAGTCTTGAGAATTTTAAACCTAGCTTTTGGATTACTCTATTACATTAGTTAAACCCTCGGTTGTGCGTATTTAAAAAGGTTTTGAACTCATAAATTGTTTCATTTTGAATCGTGTTGGTTTAAATAAGTTTTAATGGATATTGATTTACAAAAAAGAATAGGTCTTGAGGAATGTGGTTTAGTATGATTATTTCTTAAAACTCATAGTTTTGGAAGGAAACATAGATTTTTAATGTATTTATATATGCATAAGATGGGTGCATCCCTTTTTAAAAATGATATGATTTCTATTGGATAAGTTTTGTGTTAGTACTCTCTATGAAATAGGTAAATGAGATGTGATATATGAGACATAATATATTAGGGGTGTGATGCATATGACATGAAAAGAAATTTGAATGCTCAAACGGAATTTAATGAGAAAAATGAAATGGGAAATTTGATTTGGATATTGTTGATAATGTGCGAAATTAATTGGCAGAGGAACCAGTTGTGGGTTGGACTCCTGGGTTTGCGAAATCAAATGTTTTAAACAAATAATGAACTGTATGGATGGATGTGATTTAAGTTGGCCTGGCGGGTTCGCAGTGAAAGACCAAAAACTTGCACAAGATGGGGACCACGTGCCCACGGATTTGCCCCCAAAACGTGGTATTGTGTCGTGGTGAGTTATAGAGATGTCTATTATCCAATGGCTTCCCGTAGCCTATTAGGGGAATAGGGAGTGGTTTCTATAAGCTGTGCCCGATACCGATTCATTAGTTGTGATTGCGTTGTGGTGAGTTATAGAGTTATTTATTACCCAATTGCTTTGAGTAGCCTATTGGAAAGTAATAGGGAGAGATTTCTATAAGCTGCACCCAAGGCCGGTTTATGATGTGAAATGGTTTTTGCGAAAAAATGGTTGATGAGAAATTAATACGATTTTATGTGAAAAAAAATGAATGTTTTAAAAGGGGGGTTTTGGAAAGAACAAATGGGTGTGCGTGAGAATATATAAAAATTGGTAAAACTTGCATTTATTTCGATTGCACCCATCACACCTCACAAATCATACATAACACTTGACTAGTCTTTATTCTACGAGCTTCGGCTCATGTATATATATATATATAACAATTTAAGGTTTCGAGAATTCGGGGAGATATCAATGCCGAGAATGCATGTGGGAAAGGATTAAGAAGAAAGATCTAGTAGTTCTTTTGTATTTATATTATCATTGTATAAAAAGTAAAGTGAATGATTGTAATAATATAAGTGTTGTAAAGGAGCTCTTGAAGATTAATAACATTGTTTGGCCCTTGTGACATGTTTTTAGTACGGTTGCTTGAAGAAAACTGAAGGGTTGTTCTTAAGAAAGTCTTTATTGATAGCATTTATGCGGAACATTTTGGGTTGTGTTCATGGCCCGGGGTTGGGACATTACAAATGGTTAAGTCCAGATGGTGGTGTGGGTTTTGAGAAAAAGACTTGGTGGTCAATAATCATGGTGGGTGTAAGCCCGTGAGACGAATATTGATTGTTTAATGTGTCTTGTGCCCATATGAGCTGGGGTGACTATAGTAGTTGTCTGTTGTGTGTTGTGCTACCAGTCGTCTGACGAATAAGTGTGGTGGGCTATGTGAAACCTCTTAGAGATTGTTTGTTCTGGTTGGATATGAGGTGTGATTTTGGGCACGTTGAGGATTATGTACGTCATGAGCCGTGCACCCGGAGACTGAGTATGGACGGGAGCGTAATAATCTCCAGCCTATGATGTGTTAGAAAGTCTAAAATTAAACTTTGTTTGGGATGTCTCTTATCCTAAGGGATGTTGATTGATAGTCATAGTAGTGCTAAAGAATTTTGAAAGTCTGTGGATGACCGGGGATTTTCCTTGAGATGTGTTGCTAAGTTACATTCTACCATAGAAGTTGGAAATTGTATAATGGTAAGTATGTGGGTTAGAGATGTTGTCGATAGATAGATTCTCAAGTGATATACACGTAAGTACGAAGATATGTGTATTGGTGAATGATGATTCGAGTTTGCTCAGAGAGTTTGACGGAGAAAGGTTTTGTGGCTAAGGTTGTCGTTCTCAAGATTAAGAGAATTTGTGGAATACATAGTGTATGGCAAGAAATAGAGCGTGAGTATGTGAGATTTGAAGGGCATGTGGTAGATATTGCCAGTGTGGCCGACTCGATCTTTCTAACATGATGTGTTAATGGGTAGAGATTCTTTAAGAGGACAATAGCGGTGGATTGTATCTGGCTTAAAGTCTAGATGTGATGGTATCGTGTTACCCTGAAGGGACGAGTGATAGGGTGGTATCTTTGGTCTAAAGTTGATAAGCAAAGATAATTTTGTTCGTGCGGCATGTAGTTACCTTCATGGTTAGATAGACGTGCGCCGATGGTGCACGTATAGTGACATAAGATGTAAGTGTTCCTAGTTGAATATTTTGTATTTTCTAATGAGTGTACCGGAGTTGCGAGCTCGAGACTGTAGTATAATTTTTGCCTAATTGTTTGGTTATTACCCACCTTTTGGGAATCGAGCTAGCGTAACGTGACCTTATGAAAAGATGCTCTAAAGTTATGCGAATATGTATGGCGTGATGCAATAGTCGATAAACGGTGAAGATTTGGTGTGACGAGGAATATATTCATTATGTATGATAATTTTAAGAGGTAGTGGCATGGAGCGAGAGCCTAAAACTGATTTGTGGTTTTTCCTAGTTGGAGGAATATTTTATGGTTGATTAACTAGTGTGATTATTCTCCTTGATAGGAATAAAACGTTGGAATCGTATGAGTATGGGTTCATTTACCCGTGGTTTCTTGAGGAATTCGTTGCTTTATCTTGTAAACCCGAGCGTCTGGATGAGGTTTCTGGAAATGTAATTTTATTGCACGGGATGTTGGTAGTTTTAATTCTCGTTGAGAGAGAGATCTTAAAGAAAATTCAGTGATTGAGTTGTGTATGTGGTGAGAATCCCCCAAGAATGCAATCCGTGGTTTGATTGTTATCCTCGTATGTAGGAGATCATGTTTGGGGATCATGCTAGGTGTAGGGGGTTTGAAAGAACCATAGAAGGGTTCGAAAATGTGGTTTGCTCGATGTTAAGACGGTGTTTCCTGGATATGATACGTTTGAAGGATGATTGTACTCGACCTTGGGCTTAAAGGTAGGTATGTTGTTGGCTCAGGATGATGAAGTGTGGAATTATAAGGTTCAGCAATGTATTGAGCAGCTCGGATGGCCTAGAACAATAAGTAACAAACCACGTGTTAAGGTGTTGGCGACAAGTGTGTACCTGAGGAGCGGAAGTGTAAAATGTGAAACCTCGACCCGTTTTATTTTAAGAAATGATTAAGTATTGATGGGAGTAAGGATCAAAACTTGAGCTTGGCGACACTTTGAGCTTGGATACTCATGGAAGGTATGTTCGACGAAAAATATGAGGTTTTAAGGGATGTTCGAACAAAAATATGTGAAAAGTATGTGAAGTAAAGTGACATACATTCACTAATTTAGTCATAACATTTTGTACAAAATGGATTTTGGTATGAGGTTTGAACCATTGAAAAGTAGACTTCCAGGGCTTCAGTTTGAGCATAAA